>CAUYQV010078195.1:0-15619 GCA_963574575.1 Galagoides demidoff
CCGAGCCATTAAAGTTTCTTAAGGCAAAGTCCAGCAGTGGCTCTTTGATTCATGGTAGAGAGGTAAATTGTCTTCAGGGAAGCTAAACGAGTACCTTAAAAGTAACAGGTGGAGGTAAGTGTGTGCTGCCACATTCTTACAAAAATCAAGATAGATATAATTGAAGGAAATACTTGTGTTTCCCCCAAAGAAGTCCTACCCCCAAAATAAGCCCTAGCAGGATTTCTGTGCATTTGTTAAATATACGCCCTACCCTGATAATAAGACCTAGTGATGGGCCCTGCATTTCTGCACAGAGAGGAAGACATCCCCTGAAAATAAGCCCTAGTGTGTCTTCTTGAGAAAAAATAAATATAAGACAGTGTCTTATTTTCGGGAAAACACGGTATTATCTGTGTGCATGCATGTGTGCAGAAATAAAAAGAACTCTCTAGAAATGTTCTGAAAAAATTATAAACCTTTGCATCCTTTTAAATAAAAGCAAAATAATAACTTTTTAAGTTTGCCAGAGTTAGAAAGCATAAACAAAGCCCAAAAGGGGAAGGACTTTATTGAGCAGTGAGGGAGGGAGTAAAGAAAGATGAAGTAGAACAGGTGTAAGTATAATAAGTAATCAGGAGAAAGATGTCTAAAAGGGGAGGAAGGTTTCTGGACCCTTGGGATAATTGATAGACCACTAATTCCTAAAGCAATTGGAAATATAATTTTAACCGTGAGATTACTACATGGATTTGCAATAATTTTAAAGGTCTCAGTAAAATTTAATGAATTGTGTGTTAACTCACTATTCAGTGAATTTTTTCTTGGTTCCTCTTCAACTTCTGAACCTCTCAAAGTGCTGTAGGGCAAAGTCATTGGACATATTTAACTGAATCCTTTAAAAGTGCCTTGAAACAAATTCAGACACATATAACCCACCCCATCGCATCTTTATCTAGATGAATAACAGACGTTTCAGATGTAACACATAAAAAAACTCATAATATTTCCACCTAAATATAGTCCCTCTTCAACATTTCTATTATCCACAGAATATCCATCTACTATTGCATTTACTCAGGCAGAAGCACATAGAATGATCTTTCACCTTCTTTCCATTATTAATGTATTTATAACATCTCATGTCCGATCCACAGAAAATCATGTTGGCTGTGGCTCCAGACTATACTTACTCCTGACTGCTTCTCACCATCTCCACTGCTACCCCTGGTCCAAAGCACCTTTATCCCATCCCTGCATTATTGTAATATTCTTCTAGATGGTCTTTTTGCATCTACTCACATGTTCTTCCAGGCATCCTCAAACTACGGCCCGCAGGCCACATGCAGCCCGCCTAGGACATTTATCCAGCTGCCGGGTATTTTTGCTGCCGCTGCCTGTCCTGCCTAACAGCTGACTCATCCTGGGGCCCATAGTCTGGCCCTCCAACGGTCTGAGGGACAGTGAACTGGCCTCCAGTTTTAAAAGTTTGAGAACCCCTAAATCTAGTCTGTCTCAACAGCCAGAAAAATGCTATCAACAATTAAGTCAAAGCAGCCAAATCAATTCACTCCTCTGCTCAAAATGTTCTAAATTCTTTCCCATCATTCAGAGTGTGTTCCAGAGTTTCTTCAATGGATTGTAAGACTTGACTGGAATCTGACCACCCTTATTTCTTTAGCACCAGCTATTCTTCCTCGCGAGTCTCTCTTTTCCACATCTCCTGTCCCTTTACCACACCAGATACATTCAGACCCCCGTGTCTTTACATGTGCTATTTCTGCTTTTGGAAAGTCTTCCTTCATATGTTCAAATTGTTCCTCCCTTGACTTTCATCAAGGGGTTTATGGAATTAATCAGGCTGTCCTTCACAGCCTAATGAAATCGTGAGCCCCTACTCTCATCTTTATCCCCAAGTCTCTGTCTTTGTTTCTTGGTTTACCTTTTCCCCCTCAAATGGTCATCACCATTCACATACTATGTTTTTAAAATTTAAGTTAAGATGCTTGGTCGTGTTATTTGCTTGTTCTTTCTTCCTTTAGCAATTAGACCTTGACTTGCACAAAGTAGAAACATAGTATCTCTGGGGGGGAATAATTCATTGTGGAATACCACCAACAGCCGCCAGGCAATAAGCAAACTCTGTGCCCCAGGCTTTTTCTCAAGTACAATATAAGCAAATTACTCAAAAGGTCTTCACCCTTTTGCCATTCAACAGAGTTGGATTACTTACATGAGTTACAGAACTAGGTGCCAACAATATACTCACTTCGCCATTTAAAGTTGCCTACTAAAATTTCATTCTTTTGCATTTTTTTAAAAAGAAAACTTTTCTCCCCTTCTAGCATTTTGTTTAAAACTTTTAATCAATTTACTAAAAGGGCAACAAATATTTGGAGACAAATGAGCAATCTGAATATAGATTCGCCAAAAAATGAAGTAAAATAATAACAAATGGAGTGTCATTTTTGCCCCATAGTGCAACAGACACTTGATATCACGATCTCGTGAAGAGGCACACTGGTAAAACTATCCTGGACAGCAAATCCACACCATGGTATGATGTTAAAATGTACATTTAAGAGTCAAACGGTTCCAATTCTAGGTATATGTGCTAAAAAGAAGCCCCAGGCAATGGCACCAACGCATATTCACAAGTCAGTGTTTTATTTATTTATAACAGCAAACAGGGAAATTTAGGTGGAAACAATTTGTAGTTATTTGTATTCTTTATTTCAGGCTTTGCCGTATGATCTGACCGGCCGAATGGCATGTGGGCAGAAATGGCATGTTCTGTTACACCTTCTTCATTTAAACCATTTGGGGTGAATCGTCTTCCTTTCTGAGACTAAGGCGTGTTCATACAAGGTACTCTTAAAAATCCATGATTTGTTCACCTGTAAGAGTAAATGCACAAGAGCTTCTGAGAGATAAGCAGGAAGACAAGACAAAGGCAAGAAGATGAAAGATTTATTGCAAAATATTGTTTAGACCTCAAATCCTCGGCAGCTGGGAAAATCATGGGGAATCTCATCTCTCCCAAGATCTTAAAATCTCTCCTGGGGAAGCGAGAGACCCAGAGGCACCTGGTGCAGTTTCAGTGTGAGTCTGAACTACATATACCTGGTGTAGTTTCGTGTGAGACGTGGACTCCTGAAGAGTAAACAGCTAATATTCCCAAGTCCTAAGCTGAAGGCGGGAGAGGACTAAGTCCCAGCTTACAGACAAGCCAAAGAGAGCAGATTCTCTCTTAACCTGTTTCCTTCTTCTGTTCAGACCTTTAATGGATGGGATAAGGGCCACCCACGTTGGGGAGGGCATCTTTTTTTACTCTGTTTACTGATTTAAATGTTAATCTCATGCAGTAATACCCTCACAGACATACCCTCGATAATACTTTACTAAATATCAAGGCATCTCGTGGCCCAATTAAGTTGACACGTATAATTATAACCATCACATTCAGGCATCCTTGAAAATGTAACTTTTTAGAAATAAGCCTTATTTTCTGTGTAAAGAAATTCTTGATTTCCGGATCTATCACGATTTTTCCCCAAGATTTTCCATATTTCTTTCTACTTCAACATGATATATTTTCTTCATATGATTTTTATGGCCTGAAAGTTTATCTTTGCATATACCACAAAAGAAACAGAGAAAAATGAAAACTAACTCCCAGGTTTAGCAATACCTAAACTTGCCCTATAATGATTAACTTGGATACCCTGGGATGTTTTATTAATCTTTTCAGGTGCCATTTAGAAGCTTATAATATTTCTTGATGGCCTCGCAGGGTTCTCTAACCTGCTGCAAAGCAGACTTTTTGAGGACTGTTTTGCTTACAGGGGTGTCAAATATCAGCAGAATAAAAATGAACCTTTTTTGTTTGTTTGTTTGTTAATTGGCTTTCTTTAGTGTTTCCGTATTTAATGTGTAGCCCAAGATGACTCTCATTTTTCCAGTGTGTGCAGGAAAGAACAAAGGTCGCATGCCCCTAAAAGGATCAAAACAGACCCGCAGGGAGGAATGTAAAAATTTGTAGATTGGTAGGTACAGCCCATACCTAAGGGCTCCCCTGCCTGCGCCTGGTTCCATCCACTGTCTTATTTCCTAGCGGGCTTCTCTGGGTGAACTGGTTGCACTTTCTCTAACTTCTGGTCCTCGCTCCTGCTTCCTTGGCACATACCCTCCCTGCGTCTGAGACTGTTCTCCTCACAGAATATTAATTTAAAAGATACTTCTTTTTTTTAAGTCATTTTTTTTTTAATTTTGCCGTTTTTTGGCTGGAGCTGGGTTCGAACCTACGACCCTGGGTATATAGGACCAGCACCTACTCCCTGAACCACAGGTACCGCCCAAAAGGTACTTCAAGTAGAATAGGAGGATCTTTTTTTTTTTATTTTTTTATTAATTGATCTCTGTATACATTGATGCAAACATGGGGTACATTGTGCTGTTTCACACACACACACACACACACACACACAAGAATAGGAGGATCTAGATTTGCGTTTCAGTATGTCCCGGGTCCCAGCTCCCTGAACTCAACTGACCTGGTGGGATTACTTGGCTCAACTAGAAAGACCCACCGAGGCTCCCTGGGAATCAAAAGCAAAAGTGGGTGAAAGTGAAAATGAAACCGGAGCAGCCTGGGCAGCACGGAGAGAAAGTAAAGTTACCTGCACGAGTTTCAGTGTAACGAAGAGAAGTTTTATTTAAGAACAGCGAGAGCTTGGAGCGCTAGCAAACAGAGCTGGAGGCGGGTCCCGCAGATGAATGACGCAGAGCGCACAGGTGCAAACCCCCTCTCTGCCTCCATCTGAAATTGGTCGCAATGGTTCCATCGGTCTCTCGGCCCCCCATGCATTATTGACCTTTTCTATTGGTCATTGGTTACCTAGGTTACCTCACATCCACTTTCTTTCCCCTTATTTTGGCCGGAACTGCGGTGGTGAATGTGCCCACGGGCTCTCCAGACTTTTCTCCGGCTCCTCTTAAAGGCCCTTCCTTTGCGTCCCTTCTCAAGGACCGTCTGCGGAACTTCGTTCAGCAGCAACTTTTAAGTTGGTGTAGTAACAGACGTCGCAGACGTTTTTATTCTCCAATCAGATTTAGTTTGTAGTCAAAACTTCTCAGTCAAAAAATATGTAATTCCCTTCTGACTTTTAGAGATAGGAAAAAACTCCATCATTACCAAATGTGACAAAGCTATTTTCCCTGATTCCCTTTCCATCCTGTTCTTCCTTTTATTGTAAATCTTGTTAACTCAACATTTGGAAGATACAGAGTAGGGTAAGATTTTGAATCACTTTAACGTCCTCCAAAAATGCCACTAAAAGAAAAGTGGCAACTTGTTTAGGACAATAATCTTCAGTGGGAAGACCACTAATTAAACGAAATGGTTATAATATAAAATTCTAATAAGGAAAATGTGTTTTTCTTAATTCAACCTAATCTTTTAATAGCATGAAATAACTCAATATGGTTATTATATATGAGAAAATTAGTTCAATAATATAAGACAATAAATAATGAAGAAGAAATTAAATTCAACCTGGAAAAATAAATGTCTGGATACATGATCCCATGAGAACCCACAGAATAGTAACTATATCTACTTCAGAGTATGATACTATATCTATCATATTAATGAAGCCCAAGAAATATAGTAATACATATCCAGTTTATTTTAGAGTATAACTAAATTCTTAAAGTAAAAGCACTTGATTCTCTGTCTTAAAATTTTGTAGAATATTGGGTGCACTATACCTTTAAAGTAGACTCCAAAAGTCACTGGCTCCTTGCATTTTAAAATGATCTTGCATAAATTGATGCATGAGTCACTTAAAAATAAAGTTTCTATATCAAGCATTTAATTTGCAAAGCAAGTACTTCAACAAAGAATAATCACAACTGCACTACTGCAAAAAGCATTAATGATAGTATAAACTCAAGCTCATTTAGGTAAAATGGTTTTTGACAAAAATAATCCACAAAGTCACCATAAAAATTAGTACGTATAAAAAATGTATTTCAGAATGTATATTTCTGGTAATGCCACAGAAAATCTGGCAAAGCTTAGAAATTTAAGATTAAAAGAAACGGTTTTCATGTTCATAGCCACTATAACTGATCTCTCATCATATATGAAACAGCTCATGGAAGGTGAACTTTTTGTTGCAAATATTTACTAAAAGAATAGAAAAGATGACCCATCCTAAATGCAACATAGGCAGATATTACTTGTTCACAATTATGTAAAAAAATCAATTATAAGCAATTAAAAATGAAGATGAAAATCATTTCCAATAATTATGCTTTCAAATGCTTAACTTAAAAAAAAAACATTTAATACTAGTCTGGCTCCCAGTATGACATAAGGAGATGACAATATTCCTTATTAAAAGATGAAATGATTTCCTAAAATTAAATCATAATATAATTTTCAAAGTATGTGACATTCTTGTATGTTAAAAAAGAAGACATAATTTTTTTTAACATGGCATTTTTTTCATTAGCCAAGAATAGAATGATACAGTTATTTCAAACACGTTTCTTGAATATTGGAAATTATATTTCTATGTTACAAGAAATGATCATCTTTTTTTTCTGGAGAGGCTGATTCTCTGAAGACAGTTATTGAAATTACCTTTAGTTATTGAGCAGGAACAGTTCATAAAACAAGTTCATTCCCCCCCGGGTATTGCATATGTACGTGTTATTTCTTTTTAAAACATATGCCAGTGCCTTGGATGTCCTGTTAATTATAATAGATCTTATTGGGATTGTGTACATCATTCAATGTCTGGCTATTGAACAGCAGAAATAAATATAAGGGAGCTAATTCATGAAACTCTTACACATAAACGTGTGCCCATTTCCCTGAGTACAGCATTTGGGACACATGCCTGTAATGATTCCAGCTTTGGGTCATGTGGGTTTCTGTCTAAATGGCTTCTGCTCTGATTCCCCCTCACTGTATTTATGTGTTACTTTCACTGTGAATTGTCCCTAAGGTCCAGAGGCAGGTTTGCTGCTCCCTTCCACGTTGCTCATTATGATAGGGTGGCGGGACAGTCCCGCTTTGTAACAATTTGTCCCGCGTCCCGAGGCCTTTTAAAAAAGTCCTGATTTTTGGAAAGAATGCACGAACGGGCAGGAGAACAAGAAAGGAATATACAGTTTTGGGCTGCCATGTGGCTATTTTGCCAGAATATGAGCTTTATATTATTTTTGTTAATTTTATACTGTTAAACTGTAATAATAACAAATAATTGTTGATAAGTGATTATCGAGAACTGCTTATCAAAGTTTGCATTGTTTAGGCCCTGCCCCACCCTGCCCCGCCCCCTACCCCCCCCCCATGTTGTCCCGCTTTACAAATGTTAAAATCTGGTCACCCTATCATTTGATCATATCATTCTAGTAGCATCTGTCATGTTAAATGGCTCTATTCTGTTTAAAAATTTCTTTCTCTCAGATTTAGACATCTTAAAGGGTCTTACTGAAGTCATCCTTACAGCCTTGAGGAAAAGCAAGTTGCCTAATCAATTATGATTAAGGAAATAAATATCTAAACTGTTACATTTAAATACAGATAAGGAGAAAGACTTCACTGAGGCTATTTTTAACATAGTGTGGAGGAAGAAATCCTGGACAGATTTTGTAGAGCCCGACTTGGGGTATCATTTTGAAGAGAAAAATGCACAATTATAAACAAAAAATGATGAATGAAAAAGTGGTCATTAGTGTATTCTTTAAAACCGTTCCTGCTTCCAGATGGCTGGCACTAACTCTTCACGGAGGGACTGCAAATCACACTGATATATTCCATGAGACCAACTAAATGTACTTCCAACTCCATTACCCCTTAGCTGATTGCCAAAAATGTCTCTGATCACTCCAAAGACACTTAACATCATGGAAAACGTGATGGAGGGAGAGTTAGAGTTGAAAATACTACCATTTATAAAATAATTGAAGTTAATGTACTTTTACAAAATTTATATAAAACACATTACTATGTGAACACATTGCTTGATCGTTCCCAGAACTTTGGAAAAACCCAGTGCAGGTGAGAGGACCTGGAGTTTGACTTTCACTGGTTTCACAAACGCAGCCCCTGGGCCAGACAAGATTTAGGAGACAAGTTCAAGTTTTGTCACTTACCAGTGTTTAGTCTCTTTCCAAGTTCAGCTTTCTTTTCTCTAGAATAAAGAATTGTAAGGTCCATTCTGCTTTGGGGATTCTCATTCTAACTTTCTGAATAGTTTACTATATTTTCAAGTTAGTTATTCCTATTCCACAAATAAAAAAGAAACATCTGAGGCTTCTAGGAACGAAGAAGCCATGGCTGTGCAGTGAGCAGACAGCAGAGTCCACCTGGGAACTTGATCCTAACGCACCGAGTGCAGAGGACACGCCCTTCTCTTAGTCAAACTGAAAACTTAATGAAATGAAAAGTTGCAAAACGAGTCTGAAGTGATGCAATCAACTTCTCCATTTCGTGAAAGAACTCTAAATATACAAAGAAGTGAAATCATTCTTTGCCATTGAAATACTGTACGCTAAAACTTATAAGCAGATGCAATTTGGTATAGCCACTTACAAACTAACGTTTACAGATAAGGAAATACTATCAAACTTTGCATCATCCTATTCTGTAATTTGGTATTTGAAATAATAATGGTACCAAAGTAGTCTCATGTTAAAGGCACATGTCCGTAGTTATTTTAAATGATTTTATACCTATAGAATCATTTGTGTAACTCATTTCCTGTATGTTGTCATATAATCAATTTTTGTTTTTGTTATTATCAATAACAATGACATCAGTGATGATGCTTTCCAAATGTATATTTCTAGGCCGGGTTTTTTTCTTTGAGATCCAAATGCATGGATCAAATTTCTTTCCTTCCTTCTGAAAATCCAGCCTGCTCATAGACGATGAGTGCCGACTATTTCCCACCCCTACCTTTCAGCTTTCTTTGCCTATGTCCGGGATTGAAGCTGCTACCGCCCTTTAGCAAAAAACAGAGGCTGTGAGTTGTTTTGGGGTTGGGCTCTTCATTATATATGCATTTAAGTGCTGGTAATGATTGTATCTCTTATACAGCTCTCAAGACCGTTATTTTCCTTCCATTTCTGCAGCTTCCAGACTGGTTAAATCATTATCAAACCTGGGCTGGTTTCGAGGAAGTCTTGTATTTTCAAGACGTCCTCATTCTCTGATAAATTCAAATTATATTCCTCACTTCAACAAACACAGTTTTGAAACACAAACAGGATCATGTCACATTTTGCTTAAAATCCTTTGTAAGTTCCTCATTGCCATTAGGATGCAGTGACTGTCCCCGATAACTCACATCCATTTGTATGGTCTGTGCCCTCTACATCTCACCGGCCCTCATCTTTTTTTTTTTTTTTTTTTTTTTGAGATGGAGCCTCAAGCTATCCCCCTGGGTAGAGTGCCATAGCATCACAGCTCATAGCAACCTCCAACTCTTGGGCTCAAGCGAGTCTCCTGCCTCAGCCTCCCAAGTAGCTGGGACCACAGGCGCCCGCCACAACGCCCGGCCATTTTTTGGTTGCAGCCATCGTTGTTGTTTGGCGGGCCCAGGCTGGGGATTCGAACCCGCCACCTTACATGTACGTGGCTGGCACCTTAGCCAACTGAGCCACAGGCGCCAAGGCAGGCTCAAAGTTATCTTACATTCCATAGTTTATCCGATCTACAGGGAGAACCTGGGATGCAGGTAGCACAGAGGTTCTGATGCCCACTCTGCAAAAGAAGCTGGAACTCAGGATGTTAAATGTGTAGTGAGCTTGGGTCCCAGTGTCCTCCCCAAGTCTCCTGACCACCACAAAGGCCAGTTTCTAATGCAAGCTAGCCCCTTACCTGGCCTAGGGGCCATTTTTCTACTCCTTCCATCCCAACACAGAGGTGAATATGAAATGCGTCAGGCCCAACATCAGGCATCCAAGTGTGAAAGGCAAAATTCTTCACAAGTCAATTTCTAGGCAGTCAGAGGTTTACAAAACAACAAAATGTGCTGAAGCTCCTAGGAAACTAGAAGCTATTTTAACCTCATATCAGCTGCTTCTCAGAGTGTCATAATCTAAAGAAAAGTAAAGGTAAGACAGTTGTCTCCTCTCTGGTGTGATCTACAAGTGATAAAATCCTAATTAAAACCAAATTTACACTACAAGTCAGAACTGGCACACTTATTTGTGGGGGAAAATATTGCTTAAATGAGGTCTTATCTTCACCTACCCATCATTCCTTTGCATGTAAAGCATTTTTTAAAAATCATATGCTCAGCTGAAAGAGTAAGAAAGCAAAACCACACAAGGAATCTACCCCCAGCTCTGACAACTCCAGGTGGTGGAACCCTGAACAAGTCCTTTGCTTTTCAGAGCTATAGTTTCATCAATTGCAAAGTGGCATTAAAATAGAAAATGCATGTGATGTGATAGCTCTGCACTGTGGCACAGTGAGAATAAGTCCTCAATCAGTAGGCACTCCTCATGGTAAAGATGACAGCGGAGCCTGACACGTCTTCCAGGTGAGGTCCTCAAAATTCCACTGCCCAAGTGATGCCCTCCACCTCCTGCAAAAGGGTCACATAATAGATCCCCACATCCACGCCTAATACCTTCCCTCAGTTCACCTAGGGCAGACAGCAGTGTCATCCAAAGGAAGTCACACCCCTTGCCCTTGAGCTGACCACGGTTGAGAAAGGCAGATCCTTCATGCACATAGAGAACAGGACCCAAGTCAGAAGAGGCTAGCCATAGTGTGCAGGAGAACAGGGAGGCAGCAAGGAAGGGACCTTCCACAGATGGCCTTTCCAAATTCAGACCACTTCCACACCTGACTGCTCTCTTCCTGGCCCTTCTTCTGCCTAAAATTCCTCTTCCTTGCCCATGTTCTTGAATAGCTATCCCCCCTCCATGCCCTCCACTCAATCCCTCTTCAAGTGTTTCCTCAGTGCTTCTACCAGGTCCAATTCTGTCTTGAGTTATGCACCACCAGTTACAATACCATACACACTGGGAGGCACAGAGTTCAAATGGGGACACGACGCACAGGCCAACCAATGAGATAAAGCACGGTACATGTAACCACACTATGTTCAGAAGCTCTGTCCTTCAAGTGTTGCCTCCCCCCACCAGCCTGCTGCAAGCCTTCCCTCTCCCTCCAGGAGGCCAGCAATTCCAGCAGTCCTCCTCCCAGTGTGGAGGGTATCTAACCAGTGGAGCAGCCTCCCCACTGGGCCCAGCCTGACCTTGCCTGAGGCAAGGGCTTGCCTCTCATTCCCCACCCAGACCGTGTGTAGGGAGGCACTCAACCATAACGGAAATGACAGCCAGGTGCAGAAACTGACTCCTTGCCCCAGACAGAGCTTAGCACTCACTCTCACTCCCTACATCGATAGAAGCTGCCTGAGTCAGGGACTCCTGGACCCAGGGCAGGAAAATCCTGCTTTCACCAGACGATGCCAATCACAAGTGCTTTTTCTTTAAGATTCAAGTTACCTCACAAGATATCTAGTGGTGCCCTGCGGGGGGTGGGGGGGAATAATGGAGGGAGGGCTGTCCTTGAAAGGACAACAGTGTTTTTGGCTCCAGCCACTCACATTTTCTCTAGACAGAGCAGTTCTTTAGAGCTCTCAATCAAAACAGCCCTGGAGTGTCCACGTTACTGCCCACAGGGTGTTGTTACCCCAGCAACTGTTTTTCCACTTGGAATTCTTTCAAGAGTACAAGCTGTTGCTTCCCTTCAAAACAAAACCAGGGAGAAGCCAGGGCACCGGAAGTCTCCAGAGGAAAAAGACATGATTGAGTCACATAAAGCTCTGCCATGCATCCCCCAGATCTCTGAACACCCGATTTAGAAATAGCAAGTCTTTCCCAGTCGCTTAGGAAGAGTATACAAGGGAGGGAGGGTATGGATGTACGAAGCAGTGCTTCTATATTTTGGAGGATGTGGGATGTGTTTTGGTGTGGGTCAGGGCATGAGGGGATATACAGGGAGTAGGTGGGTTGGGGAACAGAAGGTAGAAGGTGCTATTTGGGGTGTGTGGAGAGTTGGGGGGGAGGGCAGGTATGCGGAGAGTGGGTGTGTTACAGATAGGGGAGCAGGCATGGGGAGTATGCTGTAGTATATATACCTGTATACGTATTGGAGGTGGGTGAGGGTATGTGGAAGTATCCTGTCAGAGGTGTATGGGGACATGCAGGTGTAGGCTGCAGGAAGTGTCCTCAGTATCCCAAGAGGACATATGAGACACATCTTCCCCAGAAACAAGAATGTGAATTGCATTTCTGCACTAGAAGTCCTACTACTACAAATCAACTATATGCTATTCCAAACGGCAGCACAGTGGCTCACATCTATAATCCCAGCACTCAGGGAGGCCAAGTTGGGAGCACTACTTAAGGTAAGGAGTTCAAGACCAGCCTGCGCAAGACTGAGACCCTGTCTCTACTAAAAACAGAAAAATTAGCCACACACTGGAGGCTCGGGGGGTGGAGGTGGGGTGCCTATAGTCCCAGCTACTTGGGAGGCTGAGACAGGAGGATCACTAGAGCCCAGGGGTTTGAGGGTGCTGTAATCTACACTGCGGCCATGGCACATAGCCTGTGCAACAGAGTGAGACTCTATCTCAAAACAACAATAACAAATTGCCCAAATTTGAAACAACTGACCTAGAAGCAATTGCTTGATGCAATGCATGTTTCCAGTCAGAAGACCCTAATCAGTTGGTCCAGAGCACAGAAGAGTCTGGTTGGCAGGGCAGGATGGTGTACTGGGGGGGCCTGGCTCAGCAGGTCCTTGTCTTCCCTGTGAATCCACATTAAGTCCTTAATTTGGTGCAAAAAGCCCCTCTATGGGGCTCAGAGTCAGAAGATACATTATAGGCATGAAGTGTTACTATCACAGGGCACCCACAAAATGTCTGAATATTTCATTAAAATAAGGGGAAGATGACTCAGCACTGTGGCTCAGGCCTATAATCCCAGTACTTTGAGAGGCTGAGGCTAAGAGGAACACTTGAGGTGAGGAGTTTGAGAATGGCCTAGCAAAAGATCCCATCTCTACAAAAAATAAATTAGCCAGGCATGGTGGCATATGCCTGGCTAATTTATTAGTAGTCCCATTTACTTGGGAGGTAAAGGCAGGAAGATCCTCTGAGTCTAGGACTTCAGGCTGCAGTGAGCTATGAGCACACCACTACACTCCAGCCTGGGCAACACAGTGAGACTTTGCCTCAAAAAACCCAAAAAGATAAATACAAAACAATAAATAGTACTAATTCATTGATATCCACATACAGAGGGAAAAATCTTGATCCCCCACCTTACAACATATTAAAATAATTCCAGATGGGTTAGAGATCTAAAGGTGAAAATTAAAACAATGAAACTTCTGGATTTCCATTTTGGAAAACTGTTTGACAGTATCTACAGTTTTGACCAGGGCTGGACTTGAACCCATCACCCCAGTATGTGGGGCCAGATCCCTACTCCTTGAGCCACAGGCACTGCCCTAAAGTCCATATTGTTTTACAGCATTTTAAAATCCCCAAGATCTGGCTTGGCACCCGTAGCTCAATGGTTAGGGCACTGGCCACATTCACTGAGGCAGGCAGGTTTGAATCCCAGCTGGGCCTGAACCTGGACCGGGTCTACTAAACAATGACAACTGCAACAACAACAAGAACAACAAAATAGCTAGGTGTTGTGGTGGGCACCTGTAGTCTGAGCTACTTGGGAGGCTGAGGCAAGAGAATCACTGAAGCCCAAGAGTTTGAGTTGCTGTGAGCTATGACGCCATGGCACTCTACACAGGGCAACAGCTTGAGACTCTGTCTCAAAAAAAAAAAAAAGGGCTTGGAGCCCATAGCAAAATGGTTACAGTGCCAGTCACATGCGCCCAGGCTGGTGGGTTCGAGCCCAGGCCAGTTAACTAACAATGACAATTGCAACAACAAAAAAAGTAGCTGGGCGTGTGGTGGGCACCTTATAGTCTCAGCTACTTGAGAAGCTGAGGCAAGAGAATAGCTTAAGTCCAAGAGTTAGAGGTTGCTATGAGCTATGATGCCACAGCACTCTACCCAGGGCGAAAGCTTAGATAGAAAAAAATAAAAAAGTCAGCTCAGTGCCCGCAGCCCAACAGTTAGGATGCCAGCCACATACACCAAGGCTGGCAGGTTCAAACCCAGCCCGGGCCTGTTATAAACAACAATGACAACTACAACAAAAAAATAGCCAGGTGTTGTGGTGGGCACCTGTAGTCCCAACTACTTGGGAGGCTGAGACAACTCTTAAGCCCAAGAGTTTGAGGTTGATGTGAGCTGTGACACCACAGCACTGTACTGAGGGTGGTATAGTGAGAATCTGTCAAAAAAAAAAAAGCGTTCCAAAGAGTAGACTATCTCAGTACCCCCATCACACCTGGAAGACAACTACTTGGAAACCAAGAGGAAAGCATACCAGCTTCACACCCCACCCCCACTCCAGGAGACAGGGGAAAACAGCTGAAGGACTTACCACCAAGGCCACACTTATTCTTTTGTTGCACCAGCAGGAAGGCTACTAGAAACCCAACACTCTGAAACCAGGGAGCAAGGCCATGAAGGGACTGCCTCAGCTGGGTGTGACCTCTTCTCTCTTTTTTTTTTGTTGCTCTCAGTAGAGTACTGTGGCGTCACAGCTCACAGCAACATCTAGCTCTTGCGCTTAGGTGATTCTCTTGCCTCAGCCTCCCAAGTAGCTGGGACTACAGGCTCAATAACACCCAGCTACTTTTTTGTTGTTGCAATTTGGCCAGGGCCGGGTTCAAACCCACCACCCTTGGTATATCGGGCCAGCGCCCTACTCACTGAGCCATAGGCATCACCCAATGCTACCTCTTCTGAGGGGTTCAGTAGTTTTCCCAGCTGAGGTCCAGTGAGTCCCCAAGGCCCCCCTCTAACTGGCCCAGGCTCCCAGGCTCTCTCTACTCTCATGGCCCCTCCCTACTTCTCACTGTTCACTCTACTCCTGCACTTCAAACAAGTCAAGCTAGTTCTTACTCAGTTTGGAATGCTCTTAGCTAGATCTTGGCACCTTACCCCTCTACCCTGTCTCAAATGCCTGGGGCAGCTGTGTAAACTCCTCCCCTAACACAGACAAACATATATCCCAGGTCCCCAGGTTCCTAACATTTGTCCTGTTTACCAGTATACTATCTATCTAATATCTCCCATGGAAGCCCCATGAAGCAGGGAAGCAGTTTTGTTCACAGCTATAACCTTAAGACCTGGCACACACCTCATACTCAATTACTTGTTTGGTGGCTGGCTGTGGAGTTTCTGCAGTGAATATAAGCATCTAATGCTCCAGGGAAAAAAAGGTGTCTTACTTCCAGTGAGAGAATGTGGGACTATTCAGAGAGTTCCAGAAAAATACAGCATCAAAATCATCAAGGGGATTTTTTTTATTTTTGAGACGGAGCCTCAAGCTATCCCCCTGGGTAGAGTGCCATGGCATCATAGCTCATAGCAACCTCCAACTCCTGGGCTCAGGCGAGTCTCCTGCCTCCGCCTCCCAAGTAGCTGTGACCACAGGCGCCCGCCACAACGCCCGGCCATTT
>CAUYQV010078196.1:0-12781 GCA_963574575.1 Galagoides demidoff
TGTGGCAGGCGCCTGTCATCCCAACTACTTGGGAGGCAGAGGCAGGAGACTCGCTTGAGCCCAGGAGTTGGAGGTTGCTATGAGCTGTGATGCCATGGCACTCTACCCAGGGGGATAGCTTGAGGCTCTGTCTCAAAAAAATAAAATAAAAGTAAAATAAATAAAAACTGCAATTAGATAATAGACTGTCATTTCATTACTTAAAATATATCTCAGAGGGTCGAAGTTTTAAAAGTAGAATTACAGTTTTAAAAAGGGGTCGAAGTTTTAAAAGTGAGACAGATCAGGAAAGTGATTCCTTCTCAGAGAAATAGCTGTGAACAGAGGCAGAAGGACATGAAGGGTCATGTGAAGTGTGGGGCGATCAGGCAATCAGGAGAGGTGAAGGTCAAGGTGACAAACAGCAGACGCAGCACAGAAAGCTGGAGAAATGCCGAGACAGGATCAGCCCTGGTGAGAAAGGTGAATATTCTGAAGCTGCCGCTCATTGTCACTTAGAACTGTGTGTCCCAACTGCGTGTATCTAATTTCTGCTTAACCACTTGATATGACAATGAGTTAACGTTTATATTCTGCCACAAGTGACAGACGATTAGTGAAAACACGTGTGATAACCCTCTTCTCTTTCAGCCTGGTGACCTGTAAAGTCATGATCAAAAGTCTGAATTTTCCCACTAACCATCAGCGTTCTTGTGTGAAGGAAAAATTGAATTGCGAATATTTTTCAAATAAGACTATTAATTGAAGCATTTTTGAAATTATATGTAAATTTACATTCTACCAAATTGGAAACTTCACATGTGGTATTAATTATGTTATTGGAGTAAATATGACCTTATGATTGTGTCCTTATCCAGAACAGAAATGAAGGTCACTCTTCGAGAGCATGATAATAATTTTAACCCTAAAGCATCTTGATCCTATATATGGTCACTGTGTTCTTCTCCAGCTCTACCTTTATGATTACTTCAAATCTACATAGATTATGGATAAACATCTTGGCTTTCCAATTCCTTTAAACGTCCCACAATCTTTTCTCTTAGTCATACAAAACCTTAGTTATGACTAATAACCACGCACCTCAACCTTTTAATTTCAAGCATCCCATTTTCTTTTTTATTTATTTATTTATTTTTAATCTTTTTTTTGGCAGGGGCTGGGTTTGAACCTGCCACCTTTGGCATATGAAGCTGGTGCCCTACCCCTGTGAGCCACAGGTGCCGCCCCAAGCATCCCATTTTCTGATCATCATTCTCTATCTCCATTTCTCATCAACTGCACTATGATAATCAGTTCTTCCATTATTTCAGGATTCATAGATACATTAGCTGGAAGGAGCACAGATAAAAGTGTGTGGACCAGACGTCTGGAATTTGATCATTGTCTGGAAGACCTTCTTTCTCACCTGTCATCAACAGTTTCTTTTAAATAATGGATTTTTTTATAAAATGATATTATAATATTTCATATTTTAAATAAGCAAAAAGTCCCTAGATGCCATGGCCCTTGGCCCCTGTTACAACTCTCAGCTACATTTCCTTGGAAAATTCCTCAAGGGTTTTTTCGACACTCATTGAATTCCACCACTACTATTCCTCGTTTTTTTCTCATACACTCAAATCCAGCTTTTATTCCTACATTCAACTGGAAAATGTCTTATCAAAATCACAAATGACTTCTTTTTCTGCCAAATTCATTTCTCTATATTTAATCTTTATTTTTCAGTTTCACCAGCATTTGTCATGTTTCATTATTTTTTTTCTCCTGCTCCTGGGATATCACATTTTGATCGTTTTCCACAGAAACCACCAGTGTCTCATCTCGATCTCCTAGGTGACTCTCCATTTTCCTTCCAGAAACTACAAAATTTGGAGTGTCTCAGGATTTATTTCTTCATTTCCTCTCCCATTTTAAATGTTATTGCTCGTTTCCTAGGTGATATCATCTTCATCCATAGAAATAATTTAAGTACGAGTGACTACCACATTTCTGTCTATAAATTACCCATCTCCACTGAGTTTAGACTCCAATGTTTGATTGTCCACTGGGTATCTCACCCGAGGATACTGGTAAGTGGTTTAAGTTTGACGTGTACACACCTGAGCTCTTAGTCACCTGGCATCAACCTGTCCCCATAGACCAACCTGTCCCCGAGTCAACAGATGACATCACTAGATGATCAAGCACATAGTCAGGGCTCCCTTTTCTTTCATAATGAAACACACCATAAATTTTCCCACATCTCACCAACTCCACTACCATCAACCTATCCCAGCCACTATCATCTATTGCTCCAATTGTGTAGACTTCTAACCGTCTCCCTGGTCCTACCATTAAATTTACAGTCAATCATCTACATGACGCTAAAGAAAAGGTTTTATAATCTTAATCATATCTTATAACTTCTCCAGGTCAAATCACAAGAGGACTTCCCATTCCAGAGAGCTTCACCTCTACCCCCACAGCACACATGCACACATGGGCTACTTCTATTGCCGTCTCATACCATTCTGCATTCCAGCCCATTTGGTTCTTAAATTTAGCTGCACATCAGAATTACATGGAAAAATTTACAACTATGGCCTTCATGGTAGCAGCCCCAGAACATAGGAACTAATCAACCTGGGGTATAGTCTGGGGTTCAAGGGTGTGAAAAGTTTACCAAATGGTTCAATATGTAGCACAGTTTGAGAAGCCCTGCTATAGCCAAATTTCTCTTTTTGCTTTCACTTGACTAAGTCCAGCTCATTCTCATCCTCAGCACTAGAACACTACCCCCCACCCCACCCCCAATTCACTAATAACTCACAGCTTCTCTTTCCTTTTTTTGGTCAAACTGGAGTTGCCTCACTCGGAGGCTAAATATCTCCAGCCTGGGATCTAATTCATACTCAGCGCCTGTTCAACCAGGGATACTGATGCCAGACTTCTTGCTTCAGATGGGACTAATTCTGTGGTGGTGTAATCTCTGCTATTGAGCTTCCTGATGGAATCAGACTGGAAACAGCTAAAACCTCATTTCCCCTTGGCTTCCCCTCCCTTGCCTTACTTCGCTTCCCTCACTCAGATAAGAATCCCCATCTCACTCTCTAAGTTAGGGAACCTGACTTGAGCTATGCATGGAGTTCTTTGTGCCTCTTCTTCCATGTACCAGGGATGCTCTTTCCAAATATTGTCACATAGTTTTCTCCCTTCAATATTTGCTCAAATGTCACTCCCAAAGAGATGCATGTATTACTACTTTAGCTATACTTCTTTTTTATTGTTTTTATATTCTTTATTGTTCTGTTTATATGGTTGATAACACTTTATATTATGTATTTTATTTTATACTTATTTATGCATTTGTGTCTTCCCCATTGAAACGTAAGCTATGATGACATTGGTTATCTCGGTATTAGTCCAGGTTTTGTCCCCTCAGTGTCATTAAAATATTAATACTAATGATTAGGGAGTGAATATTAGCTAAGTGAATCAACCCATGAGTTGCTGGAATTTGTTATTAGTAAGCCAGGAAAAGCAGGAATCAACTCAACTAGCATGACAATAATTATACATTCTTAAGTTGGCATTTTGGGGTTTCTCCAGAAGTCCCTGTGGTAAGGTCTGCTAACTAATTACTGGGTTATATTCCACTTAGCAATCATGATAATTCAATTCAATCATGAATGAGTCAACCCCATAATTAAACTAGTAATGCAGTAATGCATTAAAAAATACTTACTACCTTCCATAATTTAGATACAATGTTAGACAGTGGGATATAAAGACACTCAGACTCATTACACAGGGGTCACAGTCTAATGAACGCAATACATATTCACCTAATTAAATTATATTGATATTAATATATAGAGAAATGACAGACATTTAGGGTAAGTCTGAACACACTGTGTTCATGGAAAAAGGAAAAGGCATAGGAGAGGGGTGAGCCTGCATAGCAGAGCAAAGGAGCAAATGCTTGCAGAGAAAACTGCTCGGATGTCAGGTAATAAAGGATGGACAAACAGTAACACAAAGTCATAGTGATGTAACAAGTATGGTGACATCCCAGAAGCTCACGCAGGTCAATACCACCAGGACCTGGTGTAAAATTAAAGAAGTGTCAGTAAGTGAGACCATAAAGTGAATGTATTTTCAACAAGTTAGAAGTATTTTGGTTTTACCCAGTAATTGGGGACAGCCATTAATGCTTTTTAGTAAGACCTTTTATGGTCTCTCTTCCTCAAATGGCAACTTCAGTTGCAATGAAGAAGTTGATGTGCGTTGGAGACACAACAGGGATTTTTCAAAAGTAGTAATACTTGCCACTCAGTCCTCCAGGAAAAGGATTGTAATAAGCTCAACTAAAAGTATTTGTAAAAGAGAAATAATTAAATTAATTAAAAAATGATTTTGGAGACACTTTGATGTAATTTTTTGTTTGTTTGTTTGTTTGTTTGTTTGTTTTGAGACGGAGCCTCAAGCTGTCCCCCTGGGTAGAGTGCCATGGCATCACAGCTCACAGCAACCTCCAACTCCTGGGCTCAAGGGAGTCTCTTGCCTCCGCCTCCCAAGTTGCTGAGACCACAGGCGCCCGCCACAACGCCTGGCCATTTTTTGGTTGCAGCCGTCATTGTTGTTTGGCGGGCCAGGACTGGGGATTCGAACCCACCACCTTAGGTGTATGTGGCTGGCGCCTTAGCCGATTGAGCCACAGGCGCCGAGCCTGGCAAATACTGTTTTAAAAGCATTTGATTTATTGAGTTCTATACGGTCACACCCTGAGTCACACCCTGCTCATATTTCTTTACTTATTATTTAAAGCATCACATTAATTGTACTGGATGAATGGAAGTAGTTTTCAGGACTTGCTCAGCCAGTTGGCACCCTAGCAGTGCATTCTCTCCCCCGTCTCTACCATTAAACTGTGAACAAAAACCTTCCCTCATCTTTTATCCATTGGCCTAACAGTTGTTGGCAGACCCTGGTCACTTAATTGGTTCACTGCATGCAAACAAACAGAATGAAAAGTAATCAATTAAGGTTCTGTCTTGCTTTCGTTCTATCATTATGAACTCTTGTATTTAAAAATATTTGGGGTGGGCGCAGTGGCTCACAGCCTGGAATCCTAGCACTCTGGGAAGCCAAGGCAGGAGGATCCCTTCACCTCAGGAGTTTGAGACCAGCCTGAGCAACAGCAAGATCCCTGTCTCTGCTAAAAATAGAAAAATGAGCCAAGCCTGGTGAGATTTACCTGTAGTACATATCAGTACTCCAGCTACTTGGGAGGCTTAGGCAGGCAGATCGCTTGAGCTCAGAAGTTTGAGGTTGCTGTGAGCTATGCTGAAGCCCTGGCACTCTAGCCTAGGAGACAGAGCAAGACTCTTGTCTCTGAAAGAAAAAAAAATTTGGTATGTTTTCATCTCCTGCATTTATTGATGCTCATATTGTCTTAATTTTGGCCAGTAGAACCCTCTTCAGATCCTTTTAATACAACCTCATTAGTCTTTTACAGCTTTATTATTATCAGGAATAACAACATATTCATCTTAACCTTTTCCTGTCCCGGGCCTGGATCTATATTTTTCCCAAGAAACTTTGATTTCCTTTAGTGGAAAATGTCATTTCAAGATAAATAGAGGTGGTAGGGTGGCTCTGTGCTGTTGTGTTCATCATTGTGACTAGGCCTTTTGGTGGACAAAGTTGGAAACATATAGTTAGCAAGAGATAAAATTTATAATGTAATAAATTCCAGAGGGAGTTGAGTAGATAAAATATGTGTTCAGATACTTCCAGCTTATACCGTGAAGTATTAAAGAATATGGACTCACTTTCTATATTGATACGTTCTGATCTGTTAGAGCTTCTTAACTTTTTGTCTCTGTTGTCTCTCTTCTGTTCAAATTGGAGTCTTTCTCTAGCATCTTATCAGCATGGGGCTTTGTCCTTAGAGGAGAGTTTTGGCAGGTGGGTTTTGAGAGTTTATTTGTAGCCCCTTCAGATCTTACGGCAAACACCTTGCATCACCCATTTTGGGTGTGGAGACACCCCTCTCACATGTAGTGAGCTATTCTCAGATAGAGTTTTGGCAGCCTGTATTTGTGGCTGCTTTGGCATTCATCACGTTCATTCACAGACGCTAAAAGTATGCTGCTCTTACAGCTGTTGGTTTGGTGAGACTGCCTTGTCACCTAGTTTTGGTTTTGCCGCAGTCAGTGGGTTTGGCATTTGCTGTTCTAGTATCTCTGGTGTGCTTTTACGTGTGTATTTAAAGAATTATGCCATTGCCATTTCCTCAGAATCCCTAATCTTAATATTTTATTATTTTCTGTATGTCATCTTTAGATCCTCAGACAGATTCTAAACCACCTGAAGGATTATCAGGATTGCACACAGACTGGCTGACATTAAACGTCGGAGGGCGGTACTTTACAACTACACGGTAGGTGTGTGCCTGTGTGATGTGCCTTAGAGAGAATGCAAAAGGAACGCTAGGCCATTGTTTTCTTTCCTTCCATTTACTGAGTTCCTTGAAAGATATCGAAGTGCTGCTTAAATATACTGTGCTATGAAACCATTTTAAAAACTGTTTTTGAAGAAAAAAGTAAAATTTGGTCATAAGTCATTCCAGAGAAAGCATAAAAAGCATGAATTGTGCATTAGAACGTGCTTTTTAGATAATAAGTAATATACATGCAATACAAGTAAGAATTAACACTATTGAAAAAAATTAACACTACTGAAATACATAGAGATTACAACTGCTTATATTAAAGGGGTCATAAAATATAAGTGGAGAAGATGAAGGATATTGTTATGTAATAGTTTGCTAGCAGGATAGATTAACATTTAAAGTAAAGGCAACTAAAACATTGTTTAAGTCAAAGGAAGTCCAGTTTAGAAGGGATGTGATAAATGGCAACTTACCGCACGTTTTTGTTCCCCAGCATCACTCCTACCAGGTTATAGCATGCGTCTTTTTGAGAGAGCAGCTGGGATCGAGTATACTCTTGACTTAAATATGTTTGTTTATAAAGACAAATGGAGAAATCAATTTTTTTCCCTGAATTCTTAGGAGCACTTTAGTGAATAAAGAACCCGACAGTATGCTGGCCCACATGTTTAAGGACAAAGGTGAGTGTTTTCTGCATTTTATGTGATCTGTTTGTATCTGTTGACTTTATAGCTTCTGACCTTCTGTATGTTTTAATGATGTCAGTAGTATTTATAAGGTAAAAACTTACTGGTCTGGGTGGTGCCCGTAGCTCAGTAGGTAGGGTGCTGGCCATGTACACCAAGGTAGGCGGGTTGGAACCTGGCTTGGGCCTGCTAAACAACGATGAAAACTGCAACAAAAAGCAGCTGGGCATTGTAGCGGACGCCTGTAGTCCTAGCTAGTTGGGAGGCTGAGGCAAGAGAATCGATTAAGCCCAAGAGTTTGAGGTTGCTGTGAGCTATGACGCCACAGCACTCTACTGAGGGCAACAAAGTGATACTCTGTCTCAAACAAAAAAAAAAGACGTTATTGGTCTGTTAAACATTTTTTTCTCATAAATTTCTAACTTTATTTTTTATTTATGTGGGGCTTTCTTCATTGTAATGGTAACACAGGTGTCTGGGGAAATAAGCAAGATCATAGAGGAGCTTTCTTAATTGACCGAAGTCCTGAGTACTTTGAACCCATTCTGAACTACCTGCGTCACGGACAGCTCATTGTAAATGATGGCATTAATTTGCTGGGTGAGTTTTCAGTAGAATTATACGATTCCTCGTGTTTTTATCAGTTTTTTAATATCAGTTTGGGCTTTGTATTTTGTAAGTGAAAGCTTATCTTTCTATTTTTTGAACTAAATGTTTTCACATGTATATGAATGTAGATAGGTGTAGAAATAAATGAAGCACAGGCCAGTGGCCTTTCAGGTAAACAGTTTTTGTCCGTATAGGTATATGTGTATATTTAACCTATCAATTTCAATTTCAGAGTCTACATTGATGTTGCTTCTATCACAAAAGACTTTAAAGGATTTTTTTGTTTCTTTTCTTTTTTTAATTGAATTGTTGACTATAACTTGGCTCCAGGTTATGGACATTCCTATTGTGTGAGAATTAGAGTCCTCAAAAAGGAGAATGATGCTTTGGGTAAAAGCTAGAATCAAGCAGTAGGGACCCTGCAGCCTTAAGGACACGTCACCCTCCAGATCCCCAAGTGGGACCTTTTCACTGACTCCAAACTTCACAAAGCCAATCCCTTCATTTAAAGGATTTGTTCTGTAAAATTTGGACTCAGTCCGAAGGCCCCACTGAAGGATCCAGCAGGCCCCCGGGTCTCCACCTGCCAGTGCCTGTTTAGCTTCAGCACATCACTGCTGTGTTGGAATGTGGACTGAGGGTGCCAGAGCCCCGCTTTACAAAGCAGAGCTGGACATCTAAAATCTCGTGACATTTTCTGATTTTAAAAACGTTATATGCCACACATATCAGAATCCGTCCAAGGACTGCTAACTTACAGTCTCTGTAGTAAAATACAAAACACCGAATAACTTCAATGTGACTATATTTTTATTCCCATTAAAATATAACTGTTGCAAAAAAAATCACAGTTGACCCTGTTATCCACAAACTATTTGTAAGTAAACTCTTACTTCTGTTTTTTACTTTCTACTATTGCTTTAAATCCTTTATGTTTTATTATTTTAGTCATTCTGCAGAAGTTACTATATAAAAATAACCAATGATCCATTTGTGCACAGTCTTTTCCTTTCAGCCCTGTGTCATTTGGTGGCTTTTCACTTTAATGACCGCCCTCTTCTGAGCACTTTTTTTTTTTTTGCAATTTTTGGCCAGGGCCAGGTTTGAACCCGCCACCTCTGGTATATGGGGCCGGCACCCTACTCCTTGAGACATAGGCGCTGCCCTTCTGAGCACATTTTAAACCTCAGCTTTCTATGTCGTCTGGGTTCTTCTGTTCCTCTCATTGTAATTTTTCCTTGTCACATTGATCCCTGCCTAGAAATAACAGAGGAATATAGATATCCATGCTATCTCTGACTTCTGTTACCCTTGGTTATCTTGATTACCAAGATTAGCTTGGTTTTTAATTTGTTGTGTTTCTCAGACATTTCTCTTATTTATTCACTTGTCCAAAAAGTAGAGCTCCCTCCTGGATTCGTTTTATAAAGCCTTGTTTTTAGTGAACACGGCTTCCATACAGACTCTTCACATTGCCTACAGGTTGTCCCAAGTCATTATGTGCTTTATACTCAATGGCAGCGGTTCTCAACCTGTGGGTCGTGACCCACAGGAACCATATTGAAGGGCCGCGGCATTAGGAAGGTTGAGAGCCACTGCGCTATGGTGATTTCTGTAAGACCAAAAGGTAGTGAGTGGCAGAGCTGTGATTCACGTCCCTGTCTTACTGGTGCTAGTAGAAAATGCACTAATTTCCTCTGCTGTCTTCCATGTATGTTATTTTATATTTCTAAGGCTTTGGGAAAGTTTCAAAGGTTTAATTGTAAACCTAGAATTAGAAAAGCATCTTTACCACATCCCTGAGAGGTTCTGATTTACCCAGAAAATCTTGGCAAATTGAGAGTGAGGCCCACTAGATCCTCCTTTTTTCCTCCTTTCTTTCCACCTCTTCCTTCTCCTCCATACTTTCTGTTACGATGGGTTTCTACCAGGGCCAGATTTTGTAGCGTGCTGCCCTTGCAGGAGGAATCTACAGATCAGGCCCCTCTGGTGTGGACTGGAACGGCCGGCCAGTCCAGTGGCTGTCTTAGTAGCATACTGTCCATCAGTGACCTTTGTTTTGCAATTGGATTATTGAAGGTGGAGTTTGCTTTTCACAGAAAAGATCATATTACTCTTCCCATGTAGTTGTCTGTGTTTTCCATATCCGTAGTTAGCTACCCTTAGCTTAAAACTGTTTGAAGGGAGGGATTGTGTCTCTTACTTTCTGTGTAATTCCTCAATCCTTAGTAGTTTTTTTTTATCAAGTACACAGCCAACGGATCCATTTGAAAGGTGATGGTTCCTAAATTTATTCCCACACACTCTGATGTGAGAAAGTATACCAAGTCACCTAAGAGTAAAACTAGATGAAATCCCTTTTATCAGTAAGAAACTTTTAATTTTCCTATGAGAAAGATTTCTGCTTTGTACTTTTTTGACTTTTATTGTGAAGTCAACTTAAATTTTTATTTATTTCTATCCTTTTCTGATTCAGTATATAAAACTTAAAGTTACGTAATGTTACTTTCTTTGCATTATTATTATTATTGCTTAATATTCTGAAGCAGCAATTGTCCGATTTCTTCTCTGAATATATTTATCTTCATTCATTCTTTACAAGGTTTTTGTTTCTAGTCCTTATCTGAAACATTGTTATTATTAAATTTTAAGCCTTTTTAATTTTGTGAAGGCAAAAAGTGGAAACCTAATAAACACATGTATATATAGAAAAAAAAAAGAATTAAATGTTAAGATTAAATGAACTAATATTTTATTGAATTCACAGTGAAGTTACTAAGTTGATTTAGGAATATGTGGTATTAAGATTTCTTGTCTGTGGCCTATTTACAATGATTATCAGAAATAATTTTGAAATATGGAAAGCTTTCTATTTTTAATGTTTTTTATTGATATATAATAGATGTACATATTTTGGTGGTAAATATAACAACAATAATTAGCATAATTAAGATATCTGTCACCTTAAATATTTAAGAAAGCTTTCATTCTAATTATTAGTTTTCTATTTTTTCCTTTTTAGAATATAAACAATTTAGAAAAACCTTGGTTTTTACAAATATTTTCAAATATTCTATATGTTCAAAACATTACTTTTCTTCTGTATTATCTCACTGACTATTTGTTAAAGTTCAATTCCATTGTGAGAATTTAACATAAAAAATTAAATATCAGAATGAATAGTTTTCTGTAAAAGTCTTATCACTTTTATTCTAATAGGTGTGTTAGAAGAAGCCAGATTTTTTGGTATTGACTCATTGATTGAACACCTAGAAGTAGCAATAAAGGTAAGTTTCCTTTTACATTAGCCAATGTTACACATGTGGGGATACCTCCCTAAATGCCCCCTAATATCTTCATATCTTTTTCAAGAACTCTCAACCACCAGAGGATCATTCACCGATATCCCGAAAGGAATTTGTCCGGTTTCTGCTCGCAACTCCTACCAAGTCAGAATTGCGTTGCCAGGTAACTACAGCAGACTTCTACACGAGTTATTTGTATCAGCAAATTTGTGAACTAAGTTGTACATCCTTCTGGGGATTTTGCTTTTATTTTTTGCTTTACTTTCCTTTTTCATGTGAGATAATTTAATTATGGGTTACAGCATTGACTTAATTCTGAAATGGTTGGCTGAAAAGAGATGCAGCAGCCTTATTTATTGTACAATTATGCCTAACGTAGCAGTTTGTGAGTATTGCATGGAAATTGCAATACTTTTTTTTTTATTATTAATTTTTCTTATACTTGTGTATATTAGGTTTCCACTTTTGCCTCACAGAATTAAAAAGGCTAAATTTAATGACAATAACAATATTTAACATAAGGACTGAGAACAAAAACCTCATAAAGAACGAAGGAAGATAAATACATTCAGAAAAGAAATCAGACGATTGCTGCAACAAAATATTAAGCAATAATAATAGTAATAATGCAAAGAAAGTAACATTCACGTCAGATAGAAGTATGTCTATTATAGAATACTTTGATCAGTTAACTTCTCCTTTTGTTTTTTTCCAAAAGTCTCAAAAAAATAGACAACTAAGATTTATAAATAAAACTAACAGATAATTTCAAAAAAGAGATCATACCAAGTCTTATAGACAGTAGAAAAAGAAATACTTCAAAATAATTCTACTTAATCTGGATACATCTGATATTAAAATTGGAGAAAATATATTATTATAAAGGGGAAATTACAAACATATTTCACTTATAAATGAGGATGCAATATGATAAACAACATATTAACATGTTGAATTAAAAATTAATGCTTAAGTAATGTACTTTGGTCAAAATTAAATACAATTTATATGAGAATTAGTCACTATTTTCTTTCTTTCTTTTTTTCCTTGCCCACACCCCCTCGCTCCTTCTTTGTCTGTTCTTCCCTTCCCCTATGCCCCACCATGTCATTAATTGTCATTAATTGGCTTCATATCAAAGTTGAATACATAGGATTCTTACTTCTCCATTCCTGTGATGCTTCGCTAAGAACAATGTGTTCCACCTCCATCCAGGTTAGTACAAATGCTGTAAAATCTCCATTATTTTTGATGGCTGAATGATATTCCATGGTATACATATACCACGGCTTACCAATCTATTCCAGGGTTGAAGGACATTTAGGCTGTTTCCACATTTTAGTGATTGTAAATTGGGCTGCAATAAACAGCCTAGTACAAGTGTCTTTATAATAAAAGGGTTTTTTCCCTTCTGGATAGATGCCCAGTAATGGGATTGCAGGATTGAATGGGAGGTCTAGGTTGAGTTCTTTCTCCATACTTCCTTCCAAAAAGGTTGTATTAGTTTGCAGTCCCACCAGCAGTGAAAAAGTGTTCCTTTCTCTCCACATCCACCCCAGCATCTGCAGTTTTGAGATTTTGTGATGTGGGCCATTCTCTCTGGGGGCAGATGGTATCTCAGGATAGTTGTGATTTACATTTCTCTAATAATTAGGGATGCTGAGCATTTTTTCATGTTTGTTAGCTATTCATCTGTCTTTTTTAGAGAGGGCACTATTCATCTCTCTTGCCTATTGATATAAAGG
>CAUYQV010078198.1:0-43725 GCA_963574575.1 Galagoides demidoff
TGGCATCATGACAATGCACCCACTCACCCCAGCACAGTGAGGGTATTTTAGCCAATACACAAATAACTGTATTGGAACATCTTCCCTACTCACTTGTTTGGGCCCCCACTGACATTTCTCTTTGCCCAAAGGTAAGGTGACTAGATTTTAACATTGGTAAAGCAGGACACTATTGGAGGGTGGGGGGGGTGGGGCCTGCGGGTGGGGCCTGACAACAATGCAAACTTTGATAAGCAGTCTCAATAATCAGTTCTCAACAATTATTTGTTATTATTAAAGTTTAACATTATAAAATTAACAAAAATAATATAAAACTCACATCCTGGCGAAATAGCCACATGGCAACCAAAAACCGTATATTCCATTACTGTTCTCCCGAGTTCCCTAGCTTGTCGTACATTCTTTCCAAAAAATGGGACTTTTTTAAAACGCAGCGGGACATGGGACAAATTGTTAAAAATCGGGACTGTCCAGCCAAAAGTGGGATGTCTGGTCACCTTACCCAAAGGTAAAGGAAATATTGAAAGGAAGACATTTTGATGACACTAGGACATCAAGGATAGTATGACAACAGTGTTGATGCCATCAGTGCACAGCTTCCCAAGGGGAGTACTTCAAAGGGAATAGTAGTAATATTTAGCAATGAGGTATGTAGCACTTTTTCTAGGATGAATTTGTGAACTTAATTGTCAGATCCCATAGATGATGTTGCCCAAATGTAGCTTACTGTTAAGTGTTCTGAGCCTGTTAAAGGGCCAGGCTAAGCTATGATGTTCAGGAAGTTTAAGTGTGTTAATTGTGCTTTTGACTTACAGTATTTTCAGCTTATGATGGGTTTATTAGGATATAACCGCATCATAAGCTGAAGAGTGTCTGTACCTGCAGATGTCTAGCTAGCCACAGTATCACTTCTTACTCCATCTACAAAAAAATATCCAAGGACATTACATGGGTAAGAACTTCGCAGTTATGAGCTACTTTTATCACAGCTCTGTTTCTATGGGGGATGAGGCAGAATAGGCTTTGTGCTTGCTATTTTACAGATTAAAATTAAACTTTTTATTTAACAACCTAAAAGTAACAACCAAGTCACAGTGAAATATTGCCCTTTTTCCCTCTTCACCCATAGGTGACAGAAATACAACTTTGCACTATAGTACCCAAGTAAACGATGATTTTGATTATACAGGGTAAATTAAAGAATAAATGCGCTAAAATCCACCAGGAAAGTCTATTGGTTGGGTAAATTCATATTCAAATCAATCACAAATTCTTCATTAACAGGTAGCTGCAAGCCCACCCCCCACCTGCACGCATGCACACATATTACTCAAATAATTGCCTTAAATCTTTACTTCATTTTGTGCATGCAGGCATGACCTCAAAAACTCTGCAACAAAAATGGGAAACAATCCTTTCAAGTTAATATATTATTTCTGTGCAATTTCCACCATGAACAGAGCATATTAATGTATTCACTCGCCATCTGTGTCCATTGGTACCAGGGCCAGTTACCCCGGAGGACTAAGACACCCTCTTTTGTGATAGACATTTGTACAATAACAAGGACTCCCAAATGAACAATGTGAGGTCTATATTATGTGCAGATGGAAGACAGATAAATAGGCAAACACTGCAGGTTCAGCAGTTTGCTTGGAATCCTCGGTCCTGGAGGATTAAGATAGGCACACAGAAATATGTCAAAGCCGGTCTCCATTCTTATGAAACACTACAAGGGAAGCTTAGAGGATATTTGTATGTTCGCTTTCCATTTGTACCAACAAAGGACATTGTCAGTTCATTTCAAAAGTACCCTTTCTTGGGGAAAGCCCTGCTGCTTGTTCATCTGCAGTGTCCTTCAAACATTCTGTTTTATTTTCTCTATGGGCAGCTTCAGGTGAAAAGGAAATTCCCATTGAAGGAGAAGGGTGTGAGGCATGAATGAGAGCCTGGAAAACAAAATGGCTAGGCAGCCCTTCTCTTTCGGCATTTAAGAAACAGGGGAGTGCCTACTTCAAAACCAGATTATATTTAAATTTAAATAAGTCACTTTTTAGCACCTGAATCATTTTTTAAAAACACTTGGGAGTAATCAATACATATGAAATTTTTTTGTTTTGAAATGGTTAACGTCTCTCCTCTAGAGACAAATGTCATACTTAGTCACTTATCATTCTCACTGGCTTCATAGAGAATTAGGTACAGACAACTGAGACATGACGAGCCCTAACCATTTTCTGTGGGAGGCATTATTCTCTGCTCAGTATATATGAGTCACTATTGTATGTCTTACTTGGTTTAAAGCCCCAACATCTTTCTGTTACCTGGTTACTATTCTATGAATTTCATATAATGTAAATTATTATTTTAGTTAAGTATGCATTTCACATAAACTCTAGAGAAACTCCTTGAGGTTTTCTTAGGTCTCAGCATAGAATGTCATGGAGTTTGTCTAGAAGATCTTCAACCCAGAGCGATTCCTCTTCTTCCCAAAGCACATATCTAGTCTAAATAGCTCAATTATTCATTTATGCATCAAGCACATATCGAGCACTTATAATGTGCTAGGTACTATAAAATATGCTAGGAATGAATTGATAAATGACTCACTCCTTACCCTATAGTATAGGGAAAATAAAGGAAGCATAGACGACAAATTACAATTAACATGATAGGAATAAAAACAGAGTTATACATAAAGTGCAATGAGACCACCAAGGAACTATGATCCACCCCAATTCAAGGAACCTGAGGATACTTCATAGGAATGGCAAGATTTCCCACTCGAGGATGTACAGAGGCTTGTCAGGTCATCAAGTGCTGGATGAGGAATGCATGAAGCAGTACTTGGCATGATGACTAAAGAGCTAATCAACAACGCACTCTGGATGCCAGACATCCTTGGAAGGTTTTTTCAGGTAAAGGAATAGCTTTTACCATACAATGATACAGAGAAAAAACACGGGAAGACTCAGACATGATAATACTCAGTTTACTCCACCAGAAGTTTTGCACAGAGGATGATGCAGGGAAATGAAGTACAAAGTCGGGTTGAGACCACTCTGGAAAGTGTCAACATTAAGAAGTTTGTGCTTCATCCTACAAGAAACAGAAAAGCCAGGTAGATTTTTTAAGCCGCAGATAGCGAATGTTCAAATGCGTTTCTTCAGCATCTGTTACATGCCAGGCGCGTTCTAGATGCATAGTCACAGCTATAAAGAAAGCCGTACAGGAGGTTGAAAGGTTTTCAGTACTAGAAAGAAAAACAAAATAGAAGAGAGTGAAGGGAAATGATCGGATTTGTGTTTTAGAACAATTCCTCCTTATCATTAAAAGATTAGAGAGACTTTGGAGATAGGGAAACAAATTAAGATTTCATTAAAACATTCGTGGTGGATGTGATGCACCCAGGAACAGGATTTCTTTGGTGGTGTTTTCCATATTAGGTTGAAGAAGAAAATTGCCAATAAAGATTGTGCTGAGTTTCCTCATCAGAGCTTGAGTCATCATTAGAAAGAGACAGAATTAACGTTTAGGTCTACAATTTCCCTATAGTCAAATGTTGCTTGATTTCTCTTAGACCCACAGAGGATGTTGTCTCTCTTCATTTTTTGAAATAAAAAAAGTACTGGATTCAAATGTCTGAGATAGCTTGGTATAAGCAACAACATCAAGGCACTTGGGAAATGGTTTTTTGGCATCTGAACAGGTCATCTTGGAAGAAAATGTTAGGAATATTTCCATATCTTTTCCTAATTACTGGGACCTCTAAACTTAAAACCATAGGCACATTCTTCATCCTATCTCACTTAGTTCCACAAGCCAAGAGAAGCACTGAAGTCTGATGGCTGTGAGGGTGGTCTCAGGAACGGAGCTGCCCGGGTGCAAATTCTGACTCACCTTTCACTATCTGGGTAATCTTGGGCAAGTCACCAGTCTTCACCTTCCTTCTCTAGAAGTAGAGATAATAACTGTCTTTTCTGGAAATGGAGGTAATAATAGCGTCTTCTTTGTGTAAATTAAATTAGATAATTCACATAAAGTTCATAGCACATGGTAAGTTTTCAGTGAACGCTAAGTGATATTACATTTATTATTAACGTCCCTATGAATCAGGGATTTGATAGACACATTCTGGGATCCAATGTCCGTCCTTTGGCTCAGGTTTTCTTAAATTAGGACAGGACTGTGACGCCTTCAGATGCATCCCACCCCAGTAACGGAAGTGCTGGTTTCCTCTGAGTCTCCTTGGTGACTCTCCACACTCCAGACCACCTGTGTCATCTGGCGCCAGTGCCTGTTGCTGCAGTCCTGGCTGCTGTACCAACAGCTCCATCCTTGTGTGGGCAAGCTGTGGAGACAGATGGCTCCGCGGCACAGGGGAGGGGCTGTCAGTCAGGAAGGGGAGGGCTGCAAGTGTGGAGTGTAGATCAAGAGCTTTCAATAAGTGAGTCCAATATCAGCACTTAAAATGGAGCAACCCCACATCTATTCACTTTCTGGGAATTCTTGAACCCAACTGAAACACTGTAGAATTTTCTTAAAAAAAAAAAAAAAAACATCAAAGGGAAATGAAAACCAAATGGAGAAATCTCTATTCCTTGTACCTCTTTTCTACCATGATTCAGTTTGGATGGGCCATTGATCATTGGAGAACTGCTGTTTCTAGTGTAAAAATCCTCTCTGTGTTGGTGACAAGACGGGCTATATTTCTTCCCAGGCTGAAGGGCCACAGCCACTGCCCCTTCTTGTCACCAAGCAGACCCCAGAAAGGAGGCAGAGAGTTGTGGGGTCCCCTGGGGAGGCTAGTCACGACTGTTCTCAGAGAGAATTCTGGAAACGTTGACTCCAACACCAGTAATTTATTCTCAAGGGAGGAGTAGTTTTTAGTGGTGGAAATACAAGCTTTTCATTTCTTTTATATAAGAAGAGGTCCTCATTCCAAGTTTCTCTTTATTTTGACTACATATTTTTCACTGCCTTACTTTTCTTTATTAGTTCTGGGGATAAGGAAAAGCGAGAATTCAGGTAAAGCTAAGAACGTGTTCCTAAGTGAGGACTTAGAACCTCATCTGAGAAACCTTCATTCCTTCTCTTCGGTTGTCTTCTTGCAACAGAATGAATGAAAAAAATTCATCCCTAGCTTTAGATAAACAAAAGGCACTTTCCTCCGAATATCTTCTTTGTTCAGAGAGTGTCCCTGTCACCTACTGTTTGTGTAGCTGTTGCTCTAAAGAAAGACGTTTCCAGAGTAAGGTGGTTTTCCAGAGAGCAGGACAAGGATCTTGGGTAGAACCCAATTATCAAACAATAACAGTGTTGTCCTGAGGCTGGGCTTCGATTTTATCCTCATCTGAGTGCTTTCCTATCCCCACTTTGACCTTTTGTTAAAAAAAGAAAAAAATACTCTTCTTTTTTATACAGTTGCTGTTCCTGGTGTGTGTGTGTGTGTGTTTGCTTACACACACATGCACACTTATTTCTACACACACAAACAGGGCGGGAAACAGAAACAGAAAGAAATATATTGAGTATACACATGGCCACAGGAACTAATATATACTTTGGCCTGCTTTCAAGACCAGAAAAACAACTGCCAAACCTGTCCCAGTGAATGAAGTCTGAAGCTCTGACTTTTATACTGTGTTGCAGATAAAGGCAGGTACGAGAATGGGTAGACCCACAGGTATCCGTATGAGTTTCAGCTAAGGACTCCTTTCATCTACCTTGCAATGTATTGCTGTCAAAATCTTAAGATATTATCATTCAGCATTTAAAACTATTTCCTTCCCCCATGAGAGAAGAGAGATAACAGGTGCTGATTCCCAAGAGCAAGACAAGAAAAGAGTCAAATTTGGGGCAATGGACACTGGCGAGGAAGAGGTGAAGGGAAGGAAGCCAGGGCTTTATTGATCTTGGGACTCCCTGCAGCACTCTCCAGATCGATAGAACAAATGGAGGCCTCAGCAATTCCATTTCTTGTGTTTATAAATGTGCAGACCCTAGGGCTAAATCTAGGGGGTATTATCGGTTTAGATTCAACAGAAGAGACAAAATAAAATATAATGCAATCAAATGCTGGCCAAAGTACCAACAAGCAGTCTCCCTGAGACTTGAGGATAAACTCGCCGAGACCTCTGCTCCTGGCTGCCATGCCCCCAGACACTTCTCCTGCTTTGTAAATTACCTGCTGGGTGAGGACCTCAATGATTCTGGGGAACTGGGAATGACGCCCTGGCTCTGACCTTTGAAAATGCTTAGACTTCAGTTGTTTCCTGGTGACAGAAAATTGTTCTACTGAGTGCTTGTTTAGTTCAAACATCTCTTCTAAAGAATTAAGTCCAAATTCTGTACCCATGATATTAAAACAGCACATTGCTAATTTCAGAAAATTGTAGACAGATGCCCCCATTTTCTGCACCTCAGCGGCTATCCAGTTTCACAGCATTTACGGCTTTTTAAACGGCGGAGAGCTGCATGTCATTTGTTCCTGAGCTAACCTTTACAAGTCGATCTCTCACACGCAAGCCTCTCCCTCGCTGGTAGACAGATGCATCATGGAGAATTTGGCAAGGTTCAATCGATAACTGAAGTAATGCCGGAGCGACACCAGTGTGAATACTGCTGGCTTAGACATTTCCTGTTTTTCAGAAGGAACAAGTACCCACTATTCCTGTCATTTTAAAGGGAAGAAACAAGGACCATTATTTCCTTGGCTTAATAGTAATATTAAATGGCTGCCCACAGAATCTTGTCAATGAGAATCTGTGTTTAAAGCCGTAATGTATTCTGGAATGCTTGGCTCAGAGTTTTCTTAAGAAATAAGCTCTTAAAATAATGGAGTTTACGACAACATTTCTGAATATCCTCCAGTCTTAGGACTGGGGGTCCAGAGGGAGGGGAGCCCAGGGGACTCCTGGCATGTCTTTAACGTGGTTACTGACAATAGATTCATGGAGATCGCATTTCACACCTGCATCATTCTCCTTGACTGGACAGGGCTCACAGATCACCGCTGAAGGAAGTCAGGAAGGAAGAGTGCTTGTTATTGCAAGAGCTCAGCCTGCTGGGCGTGGGCCTCAGTCACATGCCACTGTGATTTTAACAGTTCAAAGTCATAGGGGTGGTATTTTCCATGAGGGATTTTTACTTTCTTTGTGGTTGGAAATTCAACCCAACCCACTAGATGGTCAAAGAAGGTTGAATGTGCCAAAGAAGTACGTCATGTACTGTTAGGTCATCATTTTGAAGTAGACACAAAGTTGTGAGTTTTTGTTTTTTTCTTTTTTCTTTTAGAAGATAACCGTTCTCATGATAAATAGCTAAACAAGTCCAAGTCAGAATGAGGTTTTTCTTGGTTTGTTTGTATTTCAAACATGGCTGGCATGTTTGAAACAAACACACACAAAATCTCCTTATTCTGTCTGGATTGGCAAAAAAGATGGTGCAAAACAGGAATAGGCAATGTGTATGGTGACCTTGGGTGGACCGTGGAGACACCAACTATGGTCTGCAGGCCAGTAGCATGGGCAGCACTTGTTGGAAATGCAGTCTCAGACCCCTCCTCAGCCCTGGTGGCCTAAATCTGCATCTGAATAAGATCCACAGGTATTTAGTTTGCATATTCAATTGTGAGAACTGAATTCTCCAGTTAATGTTGTTCCCAAGTAAAGCAAAAATTTTTCGTATGGTATAGAAATTAAAGTCATTTACTACCCCACAGTATCTAAATGGGATGTCTGCTGGGGGGGGGGCGGTGGGCAGAGTGGGGAAAGAGAGACAAAGAGGCAATGTGCAGTCTTAGGTTAATGTTTTGCAAAAAAGTCTACTTCCTCTACGTCTAACTTTGCATAAATCCGTGCAGTATCTGTTGGTAGCTGATGGCATTATAGGCATACAGTTGATAAGGTCATTTACTTCTTTATCTAACAATTAAAAACAGATTCACCCTAAATTAGCATAAAATTCAATTTAGCTGAAGACTGTGAAGATGACGGGTAAGTGTCTCAGAGGTGGAAAGGTGAGAGAAGGAGATTGGCTGTACTGGCTCCTTAGGCAAATTTAACTCAGAGTTTCACCAATTTTTTTATTGGTGAAAAAGTTGTTGTTGAGTCAGAATCGTAAGACAACACTATATTTTAAGTGAAACTGAATTAATAGTTATGGAACATATACTCAGTGCTGGGTCCAGGGCGAGGCCCCAGGATATGTTTTTTTCCCCTTAAATTTCACAGAAACTGAAATGAAGAATGAATTCTTGTTTCAATCACTAATTTAAAAATTGTGGATTACCAAGGTTACAATAATCATCCAAGATTACAAAGCTGATAGTGGAAGAGCCTAGGTTCAAAATTAGTTTATTTTGACTCTACAGTCTCTCTTAACCATATTATGGTATTAAGTGTGGTTTTTGTAAAAATTTAATATTTGGTAAAATATGCATGATTGTTATAATGCACTGACTTATTCTAAACAAAAGGGTTCTTCTGTCTTTATAGAATCTTAAAAGAAACTCTTCTTATATGGTTAAATATGGATATCTTAAGGGTTACAAATGATAATTTCAGTAAAAATTCCAGCACTGACAATCAGCACAACAGGTAGATGTCACCCTTACAGCTTATGTCTGAATCAGGCTTGTTTGCAGCTGGGTGTGACACTCTTTGCTATGACAGTACAAACTCCAATACAATTTCAAAGGATCATTATAGCTCACCACATCAATATTATCCCCTTATAATAAAAACATGGTCAGAGGAATTACCTTGAGGAAATGGGAGGTAAAACACTAGAGACCATTGTCATGTGTAGTCCTCAAGGAATATATATTGACCCAGGATATAGTCAACCATTTAAAGGAACTCAAAGATTTGTGATGTGCATGTCAGGGTCAGACCTGACTGGAAGCTTGAATGAACTCTGAACTTTTGCCATGATATCATAAACAACCAGTGAGCAAAGCTCTGAGATTTCTACTTTCTTTTCAGTGAGGAAAACTGAGCTTTTATCTGGCTAACTTATCAGGATTCTATGTAAAATTTGTTGTGATTGTTCAAAAGTGTCTACTACTTTAAAAAAGCTTGAGAACTGTTGTGTTACAGATCAGACTCCTCATTGCACAGATGAAGAATCTGAGAAAAATTCAGAATCCATACTTTATGTGTGCTGTATGCTAGGCAGGATGTCAGAGACTTACAAGGATGTCACATTTCTTGGTCTATATACTAAAGAAATTAATTAACTTGCTTAGTTTACTCAAGTAGTTAGGGCAGAGTGAAGGACACAGACCAGGATTATTAACCACCAAATTCTATGCTTTTCCCAAGAATACCTTACTGCTGGTATTAAAACCCTAGGTTTTCCCATTCTAGTCCTAGGTTGGATAGTTTGAATCTGTTTTCATATTCTGTTTATCTACATAAACATTATAATATTAATTGACAACCCATAATATACTAAACTGTTTTTCTAATATTAAATCTAGATGACATACGGAGTCACATTTGTCTATTTTTCCCCCTTCTGGCCAAGGACACCAACTGTAGGATGATTTCTTGATATCCAAGCTACCATCTTGACCTTGCAACTTTTCTTTAGTCCAAATACGTAGAGATATACTATAGGGTAGAAAATTCCTATTATTTCAACAGACCCAATTCTGTAATAAAATGGGCAATAAAAAGCATTGTATCTCTCCATGTGGTTAAAATATCAAATGATAACAAGGTTACCTTGCTTAATTACTTCACATGTGAGAAATAAATCAAAACATCATGCGAATAAACTTTAAATATTGTCAAACTTGACCCACATACTTGATGTTACAATGGACTCATTTTCTTCACATTGGATGTTCTCCTGATTTCCCCCCCCCCCACACACACACACTTAAATAGAAAGAGAATCAAGGTAGGAAGATAGGGGAGAGGGAGAATGTCTACATGGCCATTGCTGGAGGTGACAATTACAATAATTCTGAGATACGTGTTAAGGAGGAAGAGTGCTCCACTCGACGTCATGGAGTGAACAGTGATCATGTTAATTCTAACCTAGTAAATTCCTGGCACACTTGTCTTCCTTTAGCAGTACTTTGCAGTTTACAGGAATAGGATGCGAAGAAAGAGAGAAATACAGAAGGTAGAAAGAGTTATGTAGTCAATAAAATACGTAAAATATGGATTTTACATTTAGGATTCCTTTTCTTACAAATTTCAAAAGATTGAGTAATTTGGAGTCCCTAAATTTCTGAGTGGTTGACTAATTTTTAACTGCTCGATCTACTTGATTTTGCCACAGGGTTAGAGATGTATCTGTGGGCTAATAGACCTTCTATTCTACCAGGGGAGAAAGAGGAAAACATATACAGGGGAAAAAATAATGACAATCAATAATGAGATGTAGAAAAGTAAGCATCTTCCTTTCCTAAAAAACAAACCAACCAACAAAAACCATGCCTAGCAACTAAACTTCAGCTTGGCTCTTACTCTGTCATGACAATGACAGCATGCTCCAATTCACAGAAGCTTCTAGTGGCAGCAATAATTGCTATTTCAAAGAAGAAAATAGAAAGTTATAAAAAGAAAGACTTCTTTCTTCATATGATTGACATTTTCAGCAGGAGAAAAAGTTGGATGAGATAGGAAATATACATTAGTGTAATAAATAGCAATAGATATCAAAACTGTCAATTCATTGAAATGTTGTAAATTTGCTAATATTTGTTAGTGAGCTCTATTGCCCCAAGTGTCCGGTATTTCCTGATTAAGAAATCATTTCTTAGGACTTTCATGTACTCCTCAGCCATTAGGAAAAGAGACAACCATGGAGTATTGCAGAGGGAAGGAATCTTTAAAGCTACCTAATACATTTCCTCATTATCACAGACAAAAATCACTGACGTACGGAGAAAGTAAAGGAAGTGACCCAAGCCCAGACGGTGGTCTCCAGACTCCTCCTCCAGTTTTGTCTACCTCTGACCTATTTTGTGTTGTTATGACACAAGCTCTTTATAAAAGTTGGAACTGGAAGCAGTAGTAAAGATTTTCTACTTTACTCTTTCTCCTTCTCAAATCCTGTGGTAACAATCAACTCACTATCAAGATACTTCAGGGCAGTTTTTACTAATGTATTAAATAATTCCCCCCAAATTTCTAATTTTTCTTTACATATAAGAACATGACAAAAGTCATTAGACCTATTGCCAAAACATTTTTAACCCTTTGGTTAAAGGGTTAAAGAACAGAATAAAAACCAAAGTAATAAACATTGTAATTAACATACTATTGGAGAACCCCATTAAACAGATCGAGGTTCATATTACATCAAAGGGATCCTTACTGACTTGCGAGATGATTTACTTCCCCAAAGAATGACTTGGGCACTAGGGAAGAAAGGGCTAAATTAGCAGGAATATTTAATTTCCAGATTTTTTTCTTATTTCTATTCCATATTACTAGTTTCTTTCTCTCCTAAACGAACTTTGGAAACAGCAACTGCATTGGCAATAGATCAATATCTAATTTTTGAAAGTTAAGGTTTTTTTTTTTAAGGAAACTTGGGTTCTTTTAGGGGGAAAAAAGCATAATGATATATAATGAAAAATACTGTTACTATCCTGGCAAATTTTCTATGTGAAATTTCAGCAGAATCCATCAATTATAGTAAATGACCAATAAAAATGTTCAATCAAAAACTCATTTTAAGATACATTGTTAATGAACTGTAGCTAATGATGCTTAATCAAAACCCGATGTGATCGCATGGGAGAAAAGTTCCACAGGACCTCAGGAGCACTATTGTTCTGAACAAAAGATAACAATAAAACTGTATAATTAATAGCCTGCAGTCATGTGGCACTCTCCAGGGAAACTCCAAGTTCATAACAAACTCCATTGTTTTTCAAAACACAGGAATTGTGCCTCATAGTATCACTGATGCCATCAGCAAGAAGGCATCATTGGGGGGCTGTTTTTGACATGAAGCTTTTTATTGTTGTCCAGCACTAAAGTGCAGCTAAGATGCAAAATCAGTTAATGACACTGCTGACCACGATGATAGAAAAAGAAATTCTGCTTATTTTAACTCTTTACAACCTAGAAATGACCTATTATTTTAAAAATATATTCCAATAGGGTATCTCTGTTAAATAAGGCTATCTGGAACGTTTGTCTTTACTAGGGTAACAGTGCGACAGCAATAGCCACTCAGGGCACTTCCAGATCTTGAGATACAGAGCCCTCAAGGTGCAAATGAAAACACTCACGGAAAAGTTTAGAACGAGAAACACAGTGGATGGGGAAAGCCACGATGTCAAGTCAAACATTTACCTGATGGTCTGTGCTAAACTTAGCATGCCAATTTAGATAGTTGTCAATTGTCAGGGTTCAGAATGTTTATTACTAGTAACAATAATTTGAACTTTTAATACAGTAGAACTTTCATAGATAACCACCTCCCTACACTGACCACCTCCTTAAATTGACCTAATTTTCATAGACTGGACATGCACTATATGTATGAATCAGTAAAGTTGGCCTAGTTCTTTATGTTGACTACATCCATATGTTGACCAGTTATTGCAGCCCCTTGGGTGTCCATGTATGAACTTCAAAAAATATTACTAATTCTTTGCCAGTTTTGTTGATGGGAAAAATGAAATAATTAAGATGTGCTTAGCAAGAACACATTGAGAGGCATGAGTTCTATTTATGAAGGATATCAATCAGAAATGAGTGTTGCAGTATTTTACTGCTAAAAGCTTGGGCTAAGGATACTGGCACAAATGCTGATATGTAGTTTAGTTGTTTCTATAAGACCTATCTCAAAGCATACTAATCAAAATGTGTTAATGTTCCCTATTGCAGCTATATCTAAACTCAGAATTCAGGACGTAGTGATGCCAATGTGCTATTTCTAGGCAATCAGATTAGTCAGAGTCCTATGGAATTTAGCAATCAACAATTCTTCCTATAAATCAGAGGGTTCCTCGACCCAGTTGCTAGAAAAATTATAGCTGAAAAATGGATAAATTCTTAAAATTTCCCATTAAGATTTATAAGCAAGGTGGTTACTATCAAATTCAAAAGGACTAAACATTGATATGTAAATACTGAGCATAAGTGAGCGCTTCATCAGAAGGACCTATATTGAGCACAGAAAATCATGGAGAAAAGCAATTCTGGTGACTCAAAATTGTTAAATCAAAAAAAAAAATAATTTAAAAACCCAGAATCTGTGAATTTCTTCCACAAGATCCTGATACATATTTAGAGAGAGACAGATATCTCCAGGGAAGTCTGAGGCTCAAACATAGGCAGGTAGAATCCAGGCATTAGTAGTTGCTACACCATGGTCAGGATCAGAGAAGAGGAAATAGTGACGAAGCCTTGCTGCTGAATGGCCTCACTTAATGACCACTCCTTACTCTCAAGCAGGTCTACTTGGGTAAGGCCATTTCTAATCTAGCTACAAGGAAATGATAGTGGCCCCTATGAGGGTTTTGTCTTGGTTCATTTTTTTGCTGCAACAAGAAAATACCTGGATAATTTATAAAGAAGAGAAATTTATTTTCTCACAGTTTTGAAGGTTGAAAGTTCAAAATCAAGGGACTGGCAGGTTGGATTGTCTGATTAGGGATGCTCTCTGCTTCCAAGATGAAGCCCATGTCACATCATCTAGAAGGGAAAAACTCTGTGTCCTCACATGGTAGAAAGCATGAGCAAGAGGACCAAACTCCCTCCCATAAGCCCTTTTATGTATAGGGGAACCTAATCCCATTCAGGGAGAAAAGCCCCCATGGCCTAATCCCCTGTTAGAGACCCCATCTCTTAACAGTATCACATTGGCAACACCTGAATTGTGAAGGGGACACGTTTCATCCATCACAGGCCCAGTATCTCCCTCAGGCATCTTCTAATAGCAAAGGTGCCTCAACTACTAACAGCTCTCTTTGGACTATAGGGTGAATCTGGAACAGATTCCACACCACTAATGTAAATAAAACATTTTAATAAAGAGGATTATTAAATTGGCAAAATAGAAACATCATGAACAGTGGCAGAGAGAGCCAGATTATAGAAAGAAGAGATGTCACTTCTAGAAATGAGGAAGAATACTTGAGGAAGAAATAACCTCAAAAGTCCTTATACCACCACCACCCCCCAAGACTGAGATTTACACCTTGACAGAGAGGGTGTGCACATGGCCCATTGTATGACATTGAAATTCACTGAAGTGACACAGGCTGGGCCTGGTGAGCAAGAAACAACCTACTGGGGTTCTAGGGAAACTTGCTGGTGGTGGGGCCCCTACAGGGTCTCCCTCACTACAGTGTCAGGGAAGCCGCCCTGGAGTGCTGATGAAACACACTGAAAAGCTGGCACAACACACTGGGGCGACGCTGGCCGTGCTGCCGGTAAGCCATGCTGGAGAATGTGCACTGCCTGGGCTCTCACACAGGGGACTGCTGGCTGCTGGATCACTGAAGCCGGAAGACAAACAGCAGGACGTGGGGCTCCCGCAGAGCTCCCCCAGCATCCCTGCTGATAGAGGTTAACATGGGGTGAGCCAGCAAAGGAGACGTTTTGATAAGATCCAGACTTAGTGTCAAAATGCAGTGCAGGGGAGGGTAGTTTTGTACTGAGAAGGTAACAAATTGCTAACTAGCATGTGGCGGGTGATGAATCTGGGAAACAAAATCCCAGATCTGGTCTGTTGAATCATCTCTTTCTTAATCTTTACCAGAGTTACCTTTATTGGATACATGAATCCACAACGGCCAAATTTTACGGAACAAAAGCATGGGGTAGAGACTAAGGAACAAAAGGTACAGCGTAAATCTTAAATTGACAGAAAAATCAGTAGCTACCTGTGACTTCATTGATAGAGAAGTGACTCTAGAAGAAAAGGCACCCCGGGCAGAATGGAGATGCCAGGTCTCAGAGCGAGGACGAGGGCAGCACTTAGGGAGAAAGAGTGTCTGTGCCCTGGGTTCCTTGCTCATGTCACCCCACAGCCAGTTCTACTAGGCTTAAAACTATATGACTCACAACTTGCACACCATCTTCCAGGGACTTGTGCTTGTGTGTGTTGATTCCAGTGATTGCCTTTCATTGCTAAAAAACCACCTACAAATTGAGATGCAAAACCCACAAGCATATGAAAATATGTGGAAGCTTTTCCTTCATTCTGATTTTCAATACTATCAGAATAGATGGCCAAGCAATGGTTTTAAAAGGCAATTGGACATTAGATGTCAAAATAAGACAGGTATATTAGCAATGTTAGGACAATACTCAGGTGTGTAAATTAATTCACTGGGAAGCCATGTCAAGCAATGACATTGAACTCTAATACCTAAAGACTACTGGAAATGAAGAGAGTCACTGGTGTCAGATTGATAGACTTTCAATGTTTCCACTTCAGTTCATAGATTTCGAATCTCATGGGTTATCAAGTGTAATACCAATTGAGCAAAGCTGATAGCCTTAACTGTGAGATGAATTTAGGCTTTGTTTCAAATGCCTCAAGTCAGGAAATACCAAAGGAGACAGACAGGGAACAACAGTACCCATCTGAGCTATTCTTACAGACTTAAAGACCCATGTTGCTCTTCCCCTCCTTAGTCCAGGCTCGTCTTCTGGAACATTACTCTAGAGCCCCTGGAGCATTATCACAGCTTGAATAGCCCAGAATTGAGGGTCGGTACTGCTGAGAGAAAGGGGGAAAGCTGTGGGTCTTGAGTGAACAGAAAAACCTGTGAGCATTTTGAGGATCTTCCCAAATGGAGGAAATTTATCCAAAAGGATTCTCAACCTGTGGGTCGGGACCCCTCTGTAACAATGAAAATACATCCTGCATATCAGATATTTACATTACGATTCATAACAGTAGCAAAATTACAGTTATGAAGTAGCAACGAAAATAATTTTATGGTTGGGAGTCACCACAACATGAGGAAGTGTATTAAAGGGTCATGGCATTAGGAGGCATTAGGAAGGTTGAGAACCACTGGATTAGAAGGAGCTCTGAGAGGAAGGTGGATCTGATAACAGAAGGGGGGACGGTAGCAAACGGAAGGCATTCTTGGAGGTAGGGCTTCAAAACCTTTAAGGTTTTAAATGTAAGACACCTGGGATTCTTGATAAACTGTGAATCTTCTTAGGTAGATTCATGGTTCAGCCTGAAATTCTGTGTTTGTAACAAGTTCACAGGTGACGGTGATGCTGCTGGCTTGCAGACCACGTGTGTGTGAAGCAAAGCTCTAGAGCAGGCGTCCTCAAACTATGGCCTGCGGGCCACATGCAGCTCACCTAGGACATTTATCCAGCCACCCAGTGTTTTTGCCGCCACTGCCTGTCCTGCTTAGCAGCCGACTCGTCCTGGGGCCCACGATCTGGTCCTCCAACTGTCTGAGGGACAGTGAACTGGCCCCCTGTTTAAAAAGTTTGAGGACCCCTGTAAGGGCATTGCTCCTCAACCAGAGTGGATTCTGACCCCCAGGGGACATTTCCCAATGTCCTGTTGTCACTACTGAGGAAGGGCTGCTGGCATCTAGTGAGTAGAGGGCAGGGGTGCTGCTCAGCAGCCTCCACTACACAGGGCAGACCCCACAACCAATGATTGTCTGGCCCAAATCACCATTAATAATGCAGACATTGAGAAAATTTACAGAAAGAATGCTGTCTGAAGAGTTGGGCTTTTGAGTGTTTTCTCTTTAGGAAATGAGTGAGGTTCTGGTAGATGTCATATGAAGGAGTGTACCTACTCTTCCTAAGTCTCTGCCACGTCCTTTAATTCCCAAAGCCCCTTTGGCAGACTCATCTGCTCCCATATAATTTTGTTTAGTGGTATGGTACAGGTTCCAGAAAAAGAGACATAAGAGACCTGAGGACAGTTCACAGGTAGAAAACATCAGCTCAGAGAACCCAACTTAATAAAACTGCCAGTCCTAACAGTGAGCAGTGCTAAAAGCAAGACTTCCCAAAGCAAAGTCCCTGAGTTCCCAGCTAAGGAGAGGAGGTCCTGTGCAGAAAGCGGTGTCAGAGATGAGCATGTGATTCAAAGCACAGTCCAGGAATTTCTGTTTCAAACCTTCTATTCCTCACCAATAGGGAACACTCCTTTAATATGAGAAATACCACTTTTCCCCCAGATATTATGATTTGAGATGCTTACATGAAGTACTAATGAGGTAGGCTATTATTCAGTCAACACAAAGTGGTTTGTTAAGGCCAGTGCCCGATTCTTGGTGACCAGGTTAAATATTTTGAGTGTGTGCCCACACTTGTATGTGCGTATCTGGTAGTTTGATAAGGATGATGAGAAACAGCCCAAGAAATGGCAGTCGTAGAAGGCACCAATTCATGGAAGCCAATTACGTCAAGGGACTGTTATCACCTTGGGGTTCTAAGGAGGGACTGACTTAATTTAAGATGGGCCTAGGACGTGTGAGGACAGAAGTCCAGCAAACTTTACAGCTGGGGTTTTCAATCCTTTTTTTTTTTTTTTTCTGCCACCCATTGGAAGAAGAGTTGTCTTGGGCCACACATTAAATAAATAAACACTAACAAAAGCTGATGAGAAAAAAAAGGTCCATGCATAATTTTCAGGATGTCTGACACCACAAATAAGCAAAACAGACCTCAAAAAATCTGTATGTGGCCCACAGGCCACAGGTTGGACACCCCTGCTTTATAGGATAATCATATGAGGGTGAAAAGGTTATGATAAGAACATCCTACAAAGGACATTCCCTTTATGTTTCTATAAGCCCGGGTGCCTCATTCTGCAAACAGCCCAGTAAGAACCCTTCAACCATCTCCTTCAGAAACAGGCTGTGCAGCATTAAGTGTGATTTCTGATCGTGTGATGCCTAATGAGATGATCAACAGGTAGAGAGCCCCCCACCTCCACCATGACAAACAAGAATGAATTGTTTCCCAAACCTCATCTTGGAAAACCAGAAAGAAGGCATGAGAAATATGAAACATAAACATGAGAATCTACTTTATTCCTTGGATAACATAAGTTGGAAAAGATATTTTCCATAAGTGGGTAAGTTATACTCAGGAAGGAGTAGAATTTCACATGAAACCAGAACTGCCGGGCCCTAAACTCAGTAGCTACAATTTCTGTCCTTATCAAAAGCTAGTTTCCAAAAGGCTGGAGTTACCCCAAAGATGGGGTAGTTCCACCCCTTCAAAAGTGGCACCTGGGCAAGTAAAGTCCACCCCAAGAAGTTAGTTCCTGCGTTCCCCAGTTCCAGCACCTGTTCACGTGTTCATATTTACCTAGAGCTGCACTGTCTCAGATGTGTCCATTTCACCCTGGCTGTGTCTTGTTCCCGGTTCTCAGGTAATCTATCTTCAGCCACATTTTCTTAATCTCTTCTGGCTGCCTCCATCCTGCCCACCGAGGCACTACCACACCCACGGCAGTAAAGACAGGCAGCTTCTGGAAGAGAATGGGTATAAGGAAATTCAGAAGGACAGGTAGACCTCAGAGATATTGCAAGTTCGGTTCCAGACTGCTCAAATATCACAATAAAGTGACACAATTTTTTGGTTTCCCAGTGCACATAAAATTTATGTTTACAGTATACTACAATTTATTAGGAGTGTAATAGCATTATGTCTAACAAAGCAATGCTTGCACCTTAATGAAAAAATGGTGACAGAGGCACAAAGTGAGCACATGCTTTTGGACAAGTGGTGCCAACAGTCTTGCTGGGTACAGAGCTGCCACAACATTCAATTTGTGGGGAAAAAAAATCTGCAAACCCAATAAAATGAAGCACAATGAAATGAGGCATGCCCATGAACCCATGCTTGCCTTATTTCTTTCTTATGTAGAAAATGGCATGGATCTTTTTTACATTCCTTACATGTATCCAATTCACAGTATTAACAAAAATGAGAAGAGAGACAACATATATCAAATATAGGCTTAGGATCCTGCCCCCCAACTTCTGCAACCAGCAATCCCTCTGCCTAAAATGCACTCTACCCAGCTCCCATGTCCTCAGTATAACTGCTCAGGTTTTGAAATCATGTAGACCTGGCGTTGAGGACAAGATGTTCTCTGTTAGGGACGTAGCTGATCTTTCGAAGCCCAATCTATAAACTGATACTAGTACTCCCTGCCCAGTAGGGTTGTTGAGAAGGTAACAAAAGTAATGAATGTAAATACTTAGCATTGTTCAAGAAATTGAGGAGGCACTGTTGAAATGAAGGAATGAGAGAGTGGCTACATAAATCGGCTGCGCTTGCCAGCATTTGCTACGGAGCCTTTAATTATAGCATGAACAACACCGATGCTAGCTAACTATGTGGTAAGCACTGTTCTAGACACTTCCATTTTACAAGGCCAAGAGGTAAGTACTCCTAGTATCCTTTTACAGATGAGAAAACCAAGGCAGAAAGAAGTTAAATGTCTTGCCCAAAGTCAAATATTTCGTCAATGGCCTTGGTAATAATTAACACACACTTGGTGCCTCTAGTGTGCTACTCAGCATCGGGGATCCCTTTCCCCGCTGGAGCTTCCAGTCAGCCTGTGGGACAGAGCACAGATGCGCTGGTGTGTCACTTTATGTCCTCTAATCCAGAGTTTTTCAAACAGCATCCTATAACCAATTTAGTATTAGTGAAAAAGGACAAGAATACAAAAGAAGAAAAAACATTGAGGAGCGCTGCGCACAGCGAGGGCACAATTTTGTTTCATGAAATCTTTGTTTCAGTTGTGTGCATGTGTGTCTGTGTGTGTGCACGCACATGTCTGTGTTTGATACATCTCGTGCATGATATAAAAAGTATAAAATGCAGGCTGGACATAAAATTTGTGTGCAATTTAAAATGGTTTAACAGAGCAAACTGCACCTGAACTTTATGGACACCCTGTATGGTGAGCGTGAAAGAGTCTGTCTTGACAAATCGCCTACTCTCTCCCCTGTTTGTCCAACAGATAGCCTTTTGTGCTGAAAAATACACATCTTAAGGGAAAAGTGGTGAAACTGCCTGCGTTTTGTGAATGGTTTGCCCCAGTACCAGTGTTCCAGGAGTCAACCTATTGCTGAGAAGTTTCCAAGAACACATTGCCACCCTCCAGAAGCCTACCCTCCGCAGAAAACATTCATTCCGGGGGCACCCAGGGAACTTCACAGAAAACAGCGGCCCTCTTTCCCGGCTTATGTTCCAGGTTCCGAGGCTGCTGGGCTGATTTACTTCACTAGGAGCGTGCACACGTGTCTTCAATAGACTCTGATTTCGATATCAAAAGATGCAGGAAAAATCCAAAATATTTTGAAATACTGTCGCTTTCAGCATGAGACACATCTGTCATAGTTGTAGGTTTCATCCATAACTCATGGTGAGGCCAGACACTTTTGTTAATCACTGCAGCCACCGTTATGCGCTGTGGCGGGTTCTCGCTAATGATCCCCCCTTTTATCTTCTCTGGTATTCGTGTTCAGGAAGAGAACGTGAGGTTGTCTCTCATTTGTCCTAATTGGTTTTTTTTTTTTTTTTTTGGAGACCTAATTAGATTCACTGTCAGGGCTGCTCTTTTCCGTCAATGCCATTCTGCCTCCCAAGGCTTTTATAGTGTGTTATTTACCCACAGTAACCAAGGGCGATGGCTATTTTCAATTCTAGGACTCATCACTCCTATTTCTCTATTTTTTTAACCATTACTTTTTATTCTTCCTGTACCCGGCAGCATCTTATGAAATATAAAATATAATGAAACATTCAAACATTTGACATTCTCCTTATGGGTTTTTCAGAGAAGCAGCGGTGTGCGCACGCTTTAGCTTTCATTCCATTAGTTACCTCGGGACGTTCTCAGAATAGCAAAATAGATGCACCTGCCCTTGCTGGTTGGCGTGGGCAACTCATTCCCATCATTGCCCATGTCTGTTGTCTTCATGTCTTCTTCATCATCATCACCATCTTACTTCCATCTTCATAGCAGTTTGTGCAAAAGTCAGAATAGGGATCCCAAAGCCATTCGTTCTGAACCCTGCCGGTGCACTCCTGGAACTGCCCTGGGTCCCAGTCTTGGAGGGAGGTGGGGAGGTGCAGGTCAGAAGTTTAGAAATGGAGAGCTGTGCAGCAGCTGGGTACTTAGCTCCCAGGAGCATGTGATGTGTTTGTGTTCCCCTACCTCCCTGCTAGAACGTACAGAATTTTTCCAGAAATTAATAATTTCATAGTAAAATTAACATGCAAGCACATGATATTCAGCAAAGTTAAAAATGATTGATGTAAAAATTAAAATTGAAGGTTTCTCCAAGTATGAACTAATGCTTGGGGACATGTGTCCCCTTCTGCAAAGTCAGCCTGGGTCCTTCTGAGATCATAAAAGCTTAGAAAACTGGATGGGTCCTCTTCTGAGCTAAAGTAATTTTTCAGAGGCAGGATGGTGTATAAGAAAGGAGAATGGGGAGCCAAGGAACTCCCATGTTAAGGATCATTTCTGCTGCTGACCTGTTATTTCACCTTGAGGACTTTCAGTTCTCCCATATGCACAAAGACCATATGCAATCCCCCAATCACGCTTGCAAAACTTCCTCTTTTGCCTAAGAAGGTGTTATTTGGATTTCTGTCACTTGCAACCAAAAGCATTCTAATTTAAACATAGTTGGAAGAGACCAGGTTGTCATCTAATCTAAAAAGCCACTCAATGCTTGGATTTCCTCTGCCAGTATTACAGTGAATTCCACTTGTGTCAGAGAATTAACTATTCCCTAAGACAACACTTTCAATCAACTTTAACCATTATCATTATATTATTACACTGAATTGAAGCCTTTCCCATGATAGTTTCCCCTATTAGTCTGTGAACTATCCCTTAGAAGAAAGAAGTATGCCTTCCAAATGGCAATTCTTTAATATTCCAACACCCTGAATATGACATCTCAAGATGTTAACTTTGTTTATCCCAAATCTCAAATACAAAATCTCTTCCTCTTTCTCATGTGATGTTTTTAAAAATCCCTTCATATTCTTACAAACAGTTTTCTGACTACTGGATGGCATGGGGCCCAAAATTCTACTCCAAGAGAAGTCTGGGTAGAATAGAAAACAATAGAATTTTCTCTTTCCTGCTTCCAGGATTACACTTCAACCTGTTTGTACTCACTCTTGGGTAGTCACAATGAGTATATTGTTGGCTAACCCCTACCCTTTTTATATTTCTACAATAGATAGGTTTCCATCTCCTCAGCTTTGTGTTTATGAAATTGGTTTCTGGCAATATTATATGAAATTTCCCTATAAAATTTCAGCTCAAATTCAGTAAATCAAAATTGAGGAGGGGAATGAAAGCGTTCTGGAAGTGGTAGGTGATGATACCGGCACGGTGTAAGTGTACTAGATGCTAATGAGCCGCACACTTAAAAATGGGCAAAAGGGTAAATTTTATGGCATGTGTATATTTTACCACAATAAAAAATTGAGGAGATAGAGATTTAAATGTGAATTATATATTATGTTTTTAGGGAATTGTTGTTGATTTTCTTAGTTGTATTAGAGTTATATAAGAGAATGTATTTGGGGGAGATAAGAAGTAGTTCATAGTAAAATTTCATGAGGTCTGCAATTTGCTTTCAAATGGTTAAAAAAACCCAGATACTTAGGAAGATGGGTAAAGGAAATTGGTAAAACATTAACAGCTGTGTAAGGATTTGCTGTGTGAGTATCCATTACAGTATTTTTTTTTTTTTTTTTTGTAGAGACAGTCTCACTTTATTGCCCTCCGTAGGGTGCTGTGGCACCACACATCCCACAGCATTCTCTAACTCCTGGGCTTAGGCAATTCTCTTCCCTCAGTTCCCAAGTAGCTGAGACTACAGGCACCTGCCACAACACCCAGGTATTTTTTTGTTACAGTTTGACTGAGGTCGGATTTGAACCCGCCATCCTCAGCATATGGGGCCAGTACCCTACCAACTGAGCCACAAGCGCTTCCCCATCATTACAGTATTCTTTCAGCTTTATTGCATGTATGTAATTTTTCTTATTAAAAATCAAAAAAAAATTCAACCCACTATTTTTGAATGTTGAATTATGAGTCTGTCATTCTTGCCATCCTTCCAGTATTTGCATCACCATGAATTAAATAAATATTACCAATATATCTTTATTCGAGTCATAAGCAAAACTGCTGAGGTGAACTTGATTGAGAACTTAACACCAGGTTAGCCGCTCGACATCCTGCTCCAAGTCCATATTAATCAATCCGTCAGGGCCTTTAAGTGTGGTTGCTCAACAAGTTATGCTTTCATTTAATTATCCTAGATCCACATCCTATTTCTTCATCATCACTGCAAGAATATTGTCACACACTGGTAGCTTCTTCACTGAAGTTCACATTAATTATGCCTCTAGGAATGACACATCATGACAGAGTGACAAAAGTGTGGGTTTTGGAGGCTAATCACCTTGGTTTAAATCCTGGCTGGGCTGCCCAGCAGCTATGTGACCTTGGATAAGCTTAATAATACCCTGAACTTGAATCTCTTCATCACCAAATTAGAACAAGATAGAAACAGTTGTGATGATTAATGAGACTTTTTTGTCCCCCTAATGCTGTGTCCCAGGCATGACGCCAGGAGCTGGACACAATGTATGTCATGAGGCACCGGGAAGGTGCTCAGGAGGAGCGGGTTCCTCTCCCCTGGGCCCTCTGAGAAGATGCTCATCCCAACAAGCACGGGCTGAACCAGCTGTTCAGCAGAGAACAAGGCCTCGAGACTCTAAGAAATAAGACCAGATCTTTGACCAGGAGAGGAGAGAGCAGGGAGGCCAGAGCACAGTCAGGTGATGCCCTCAGGGGGAAGAAAGGCATCCTGGCCCCAGGATGTGGCCCAAGATTCTGGAACTCCAGAGTGAGCAGAGTTTCAACAGGAAAGAGGGGTGAGAAAAACCTTTATAAAAGAGCTCCCACTCTGGCTGATACACACGCTTCTTAGTCAAATATCACAAGAATGGAAAAGCAAGTATTCACTGTACTCAATACTAATTAGAAGCCAACAGATGAACTAATACACGCCCACGCAAGAGAAAAACTCCCTCCATTCAAGTTGGGGTGAGGGGGAACCAGGGAGAGGGACTGTGCTCACACCTAATGAGCATAAGGTAAGGGCCTATGGCAAGCTCCCGGGTGTGGGACACGAGTACAATATGGACTTTACCTAACAAATGCAAACATTGTACCCTGATCATGTGTGCCCTCACATTAATCTGAAATAAGATAATTAAAAATAATAATAAATTTAAAAAATCAAAAAAGGAGCTCCCACTCACTTTATAACCAACTCGAAAGCCACCCAAAGCCCTACCCCTTTATTGTGAAAATGCTTTTTAAAAATTAAAAGATCTGTCATGACACTTCCTTGTAAAATCTTCAGAGATTTCCCCCTTCTCTCTGCCTTTAGGATAAAGCCCAGAGCAAAGCATAGAAAGTTCTTTAGGCTCTGAGGCTTGCTAACCTTTTCCACTCTACCACTCCCACCCTATCCTGTCCTATACTCCGTGCGCTGGAGACTCGGGGCCGACTCTGCCTCTGTGCCTTAGCACCCCGTGTTCCTTCTGCCTGGGAAGCCTCCTCCCTCACCCATCCTCAGCTCCCCAGCTCATTCCTATCCCACTGTAGGGAAATTATTTCTAAACACCAGCTATTTTGTGTGTGGGGGGGGAATCTTGTACCTGTATTTATCATCCTCTGCAATAATTTTCTGTGTAACTCCAATATTTGCCACCAAGTCCTCATTCACTCTGGGTCATCACATTTCCTTTAAAACTGAAATAAAACAGTAGGAGTGGGAAGGCCCAGGCAGTGTCCTGTTTAGCTGGGATTTCAAGGGGCTTAGGTTCTGGCCACCGTGAGCTCTGACCCCTCGTGTCCACCAGCATCCTGCCTCCTAGAGCTGCCGCTTTCCTCCTTTCCAGTGTTTGGCCCCACAGTGGACCTTTCTCTTTCTCCTGCATCCCTCTGCCTTACTGGGTGTCTGCGGCTACCGTACAGAACAGATTTTTGAGATCAATGTTGCTCAGGCTGGTCTGGAATTCCTGGGCTCAAGTGATCCTTCCTCCTCAGCCTCCCAGAGTGCTGGGATTATAGCCGCTGCACCCGGCCAGTCTCCTGTCTGTTTAGTAACTTTTATCTCATTTTTCCTACTCACATTCATCACCAATAGAATGTCAGCTCCAAGAGAGCAGAAACTTTATTTTTCACCTTTACGTTCTCAATACCCAGAACAGTAGCCAGCAAACAGTAGGTTTTAGGAAATGTTTGCAGAATGAATTTTAGAATAAATGAATTAAAGAATACTTGCAAGTGCGCCTCTAGCTTATTCACAGATTAAGGTATTAGGAATTCCGGGAACAGCCGTGAAGACTGATGTCAGCCTGTCCACTTCAGAAACAATTTATTTACATATTTCCAGTAATCCCAGCTAGTGCTCTGTGATATACTTGTTAAATCTGCCCAGCATCTGTGAGGAATTGGAGCCTCCCTTCCGCATACAGCCGAATAATCTTAGATTTCCCCCTAACCACATTCTAGTTGAGATCATCTTGGAAAATACAGACATGTTTTTATGCCAGTTTTTCACAGTCTACATTTGATGAAAGGTGACATAGATGATGACATATAAAAGACCTTTTAAGAAGTGCAAACTGATTCTCAGACATTTCTAAAGGTAGCTGATCCTTTCTAATCGTCCCAGACAGTTGACGCATTTCCCAAATCTTCTGATCTACTCTTTAGGGCTAATGGCTGTCTCTGCCCTGGTAACAGCTGACTGTCTTCTACAGAGACTGCTTTAAAAATATGCTGTCTGGATTCTCTGTTCACTATCAAAGTGTAAACTACACTTGCCCTACTGGGAATTCTGAGTCCCTCTGTGGACCTAGTGCTCAGTCTAAGCCATACTATAAATTTTCTCATTTCCTTTGTGTGGTAGTCTCTGGTCATGCGTCTAGGCTCTGTGTGCTTCCCAAGCTTGACGAGTTACCTATCTTCTGTCTTAACTTGCTCCCTCTCTATCTCTTCCTCCTTCCCTTCCCTCAAGTCCCACAGCCCAGTTTGAGATCTTGTCCCCTCAGTTTCCAGGAAAGGAAACTCACTGTCATTGCCAAGATAGGATTCTAGGATTAGTGCCATACTTCTTCCAAAGGTTTAATGCGAGGCAGCATTTCCAGGAACTGGCGCTGTCCTGCCATGGGCAGGGTCCCACATGTGTCTCTCTTCAGTCCCTAGGACCCGAGGAGTCCTTCACCATCCAGTACCTTGAGCTGGGGCACAGTCTGACTTCAGAAGTGCCCTCCCTCACTGTGTCCAAAGGCTATACTATTTCATTTTTGAAGTTATCTATTACACTTAGGACTAGAATTAATCTAGTTCATCACTGCCCCTTTATCCTTCATTCCCTTCAGATCCCTTTATTCCTCTGCGAAGCTTCGCTCTGCTCTGAGCACATGTGCAAACAGCCTTCTTTCCTATTTTCACTCCACTCCCACCCACAGCCAAGCTTCCTCCCAAGCTGCACTCTAAACTCAGAACACCCTCCCTGTCTCAATTCATGTACTTCTCCCCCTCCCTCCACTTAAACAGCTCATAAAAGCCTATTTTCAATAAAGCCTTTCTAGAACAATTAATGTTACATATTTATAATTTATTTTCCAGTGGCCTCCAAAAGAATTGTTGGCATATATGATCATCTGGGAGAAAGAAATTCTTTGTCGTATACATAACACAAATTGTGTCACATTACCTCATGTATTTATCTCTCTGATTTAAGTAACTTAAAACCTCAGTTAGTCACATTCTTCATGTACATTTATCTGTTGCCGGTACCCCCATAATCCCAGACTAAAATCTTAAAGGATACTATGGAAATAATTAATACCACTGATTGTGAATATTTACAAGGTGTGAAGGACTTCTACCAGGCATGTTATAAAGTCTCTAATCTTCACAATACCTCTCTAAATTTGAGGCAAGAATTAAGCTACTTAATCACATTTCTCTCAATCTGACAAAAATGAGAACAAGACTGTATTCATATTTAAAATAAAAATTCCCAGTAGTCTCTGGATTAGACTCTCAGCGGGCAGAGATTAGATTATTTCACTCCTCAGTATATTTAGCCTCCAGCACAGTTGTGGGGACATAATGAACACTCATTATACACTCGGGAGATGAATGAGTGTATGTGTGAAGAAAGTTGCTGGAGAATGACGTAAAAGGTAGATTCTAAAATTTAAATTTAATTCAGTCCTCTCCGACATCAAAGCCAATGGGGTGTTTTGTTTTGTTTTCCCCTTTTTATTTTTGTTTTTGCACAGTAAGTGAAGTCTTGGGTCTTCTCATTATCACATTCATTACTGTCATTACCCCAGGTTACTTTGTTTTACTAAGTATCTATACTTTTAGAGACCCTGTCTTGAGTTTTAGAATGACTCAAAAAGACCAACCTACAAGGCAAGTGAGCTTCCAAAAGGTGGCAGTAGTGTGCCAGTCACATGACCTGAGCTGTAAGGTGAAGCTGTGGCTACCTTGGTTAACATAGAGGATAAGTACATTTCATCTCTATTTTGTTTCCCAAATTATACATTATGAAAATAACTGAACTTAAGCAGTGTTAACTATTATAGCAAAAATATTTTAGAAACACTTATGGAAGGAAAAAAGTCTAAGATGCAGCTCAAGAGCCTCCTGGATAGTTCTAGCTCTGTCAGAGGATCAAAATCTCCCTGTGTGTTCTCTGACATCAAGCTTGCTGGTTTCCCAGGGCTATTCACCCTTCTACACTCAGCATAGTAATGAAAGGGACACCTTCAGTGTGTCTTTTCAACTTCCTTTCTCTCTGAGTTTGAGCTTTTTTTTCTTTTGTCATGTTGCAGAAATCAAAAGGTGGAGTAAATAGTTGTATAATAGCGTGATGGTGCTGAGAAGCGGTTTTTACCCAGCGAGAAGAAAGTATGTATAGTACTTTACTTGTTTGTTTTCTCCATCCCACCTGTCAAGATTCTACTTCCCCAACACACAACGAGCACAGCTTGTCAAGCAAACCCCGTGGAGTGAGAGCCAAGACACAGTTCCATATTGGAAGGGCCACTGGAGCTTCAAATCAAGAGAATATGCATTTGTATTGAGCAAAGTTTGAGAATCATCACAGAAATGGACCAGGAAAAATTACATCTGCAAAGGCCTGGAGGAAAGAAAGATGATGTCGCTTTTAGGAATCTGGATGAACATGAGATATTTATCGGCACCTACTTGTCCACCAATTCTGACTAGTGAAAGGAAGTTTCCAGGCTGTGGCTTCCTGCTGCCTAGTCAGCAATGCTTTGTATCATATGAACTTCTCACTCACATTGACCAGAGCTGCTTATACCAGGGGTGGCGCTGCCTCAATCTATCTGCTGGCTAAAGACATGTGACCCAGGGCTTGGCATTGAAAGATATATGAAACAGCAACTTTCCTTTCTCTGAAATTTGAACTAAGAAATGCTAAGAAAACGAACAAGATATGAACAAGAATTAAACCTGTGTTGTCAGAAGGACCGTGAAGAGACACGTGCGAGCTGAAGTCAGGAGGGAGAAGTTACTTGTAAGAATAAAAAATCAATTAAGAGAGAGAAATATAAAATACAGGTAACAGAGCATGCTCCTCAAAGGGCTTTTAATACAATTTAATTTTTTTTTTGGTCTATCCTGCAAGTTGACGTAAACATTGACAACAAAGCTATGTGGCTAACCGGGCCGTGGTCCACTTCGCTACCTTTGTTTTCCCTAATACTGCTGAAGCAATACCCTCTAAGGGCTCCGTATATCTCTTCTCATGCCATTGTCCAAATGACCCCATTTTACAGATGATAAAATTGAGGCACTGGGAGAGCAGGTGGCTAACCCACATGAACACAGTACATTTTGGGTGACTCTTCAATTGTAACTTAACACTTTTTACTCCTTTAACATTGTCCACCTCCATGGGTCTTGAATCAACCCTAAGACTATATGTTAAAGCAGTCAGACCATATCTATATTTGCACTGGCCACAAAGTTTTCGCAGCTATTCCTTGCTTCTCATCCAGATTGTCAGTTACACGCCACTGTTTATATATCTGAAAGTATAAAAGCACATCTTTCATATTTAGCTTAATGACTTTCTGGTATGTGCCATTATTCTGATGCTGCCGTCTCATCGAGCTTAGTGTAAATGACATTATTAAATTGTACTGGCAGTATAAAATTACATTCTTAAATCGTGTGCTTCAGAGTATTTTATTTTAATAAAGTCTTTGCGATAGAAACCTTCTGCTTCTCACTTATTCTTTTTCATGAAACGACCAAAAAAAAAAAAATTGCTCTAGGCCTTTAAATAAAGGCCAGCTGAAAAATTAATCATAATTGCTACATGGTGGTGTCAAAGTCTCCTTGGAGTGGTTTTTTTAGTATTTCATTGACTATCCTTTGCGATTTGAATCAAGTCCTAAAATTGTACTGAAAGGTGGAAAAGAAGAATCCGAGATAAGCACATCTCCATCCCAGTCAATCTCAGAATGGCAAAGTGTTGGTTAAAATAGTTTGTCAAATTTTGCTAATTGCCCTATCGCATCTCCAGCTGTTGCCATAGAAATACATACATAGTTAAAACACATCCACATGCACGGTGGTGAGGGGTGCACACACACACAAGCTGATGGGGAGTTTTTGTACTTATACATGTACCCACATTCTCATTACACTGAATACTAATGAAATGTTCCTCAGTGGTCCCATTGCTGTTGCTATCAGAAGTCCATAAAACACGAAGTAAAATATGCAACTGGTGAACTATAGTGACTCTTTTAGAATATAGCATATCCCCCCAAACCTTGATTTTTTAAAATATAAGCACGTGAGCTTGTATAACATGAGATTCTGAATAATGTTTTATTCAAATAACCTAATCAGAAACAAGTCTTTGCAAGAAGGCAGGATTTAGGTTACAGCATCTGAGTCTGCCAGGTGCATCTTGCTGACCTGGATGGTAACAAACAGGTGTAAAAGACATTCAGTCCTCTCCACTGCCAGCATTAGGACTTCTTCGTGATCTTGCAGGAGATGTATTAACATGACCCTATGTCTACTAGACTGCAGGGGAACCCAAAACCCCACCTCTTCCATATTATTGCATTATGGCTTTGGCTGACATGCTGAGCTCAGGCAACAACTGAATGCAATGCATTTGTAAATTAAACACACACCCCGCTTCTCATCAAGAATTCCAAAGGAAGGAAATTCTGACTGAAGAACCACAGTTGTCCCTTTCACTTGTGCCTCTGCACATTCGAGGAAGCTGCTGGTAAACTGGCCTCTCCTGTGAGCACTTGCAGTTCTCAGGAACCTGGGCAATAGAGCAATTCAGGTTATTACTGTTCAGGGAAAGCCTGCCTACTTCAGCCCCGCCACCTGAGCCAAAGATTGTCTTCCTGATAGATCTCAGTAACATTTTAACCCACAATCACAGGTAACCATTTATACACTACTTACTCGGAGGTCAGTAATGATTTTTTTATTTGGAGACTTAATTTCATTTCCCTTAACATTAAAGCCACCTGGCTCTAAGTGTAAAAGTTGGGGAGGAGAGGGCAGAGGATGGCTTGATGGATTATTTCAAAGAACCAGAGCAAATTTATAAGTTAAAGACACTATTAACCAACCTTTCTCCCTCCCTGCAAGCTCACTCGCAGTCTCTCTCTCTTCCTGCCTCACTTCCCGTCCTCATTCTTATAATGTAAGACATTTTTGGATATGATTTTTTTAATGTGCTACATATTATGAGCATGTGTCACCAAATTGTCCCCAGAAAGATTATGCCAAGTGACACTCCCGCCAGTAAGATTTGAGATAGTCCACCACTCAGCAATCTCACCAGCTTCCTTACCAAGCTTTTTTCATCTTTGTCAGCTTCATAAAGGAAACTGTTCCTCTCCTTTGTTTTATTAGAGCCCACTTTGCTACAGCTTAAATTATAATATTTTAAACCTAACCTTTTAAAGTATTTGTATTAATGAGTTTCACAACAGTAAATCAACCTTGCATTCTTAGGATAAAATCTCTAAGATGATGATGACTATTCTGTGAAAACCCTGCCACTGTCATTTTGATCTCCTTTATTTAGGATTTCAAAGTCAATGTTAATTAGGAAGGTCAGTCTCTGACACTCTCTCTAGTAGTTGAGAACTCTAGGCCATACCAGTGCCTGGAATGCTTAGGGGTAAACATTGTGCATGGTTATAACAGGGATATGATGTGATGAAGAAAAAAAAATAAGGGGAGTTCTTAGTGTCGAATAAATTATAGAGATTCATAATGTGTGGCAGCATATTGTATTATAGATTTGAAGATATCCTGTATCAATGAGCTCTTAAGATTTGTTTTATCTATGATTTATTAAATATATTTGGCTAAACATATCGAGGGCTGTCTGAATAGAATAACTACTAACCACTCCCAGGACATTCAAGTGTTTCATTTAACAACTTGAGAAGAAAGGGGAGGGAATATAGTTTTCTTTTTACTCTATGTGTGACATAAGTTTTATGCTAGCTTCAAAAAATGCATCCATCTTTCTTACTCTCTAAAACACTTTAAATGTAAAGCATATAATTTGTTCCTTGAAAGTCCTAAAGAACGTTCCTATGAAATCAGGTAGTCCCAGTGGTATTTTGTGATGATAGTTTTGTTTATTTTTTGAATTTCTTTTATAATTATTGGAATATTTTGAGTTTCTTTGTAGTATTTTGTAAATTCTCGTGTCAAAAATGTTATCTTGATCATTAAAATTTTCAAATTGACAGGAAATTTTTATGTATGTACTTGATATTTAAAAAATATATTGGTCATTTCTTTCTATGTCATTCACTCTTGTTTATAATATTTTATATTTGCATTTCTTCTCTTTTTTTAGTATATTTTCCAAAGAGTTACTTTATATTTTCTTTGCTATGATTTTATTATTATTATTCAATTATCACTACTTTACTCACTTTTTTTTTTTTTGCTTTATTATTAAACTTTACTCACTCTTATCTGTTGTTATTCTGTTCTCTTTTGGTTAATGAATATAAAAGGTAAGTCTCTGAATTTGCTTTGGTAATTTTTAAAAATAAATTTGGAAATAGAAGACTCTCTTATCTGTAATTCTCTCAACTGCTTATTCATGTGGCATTGTATTCTTTTATCATTTAGAAAAATGTTATATAAATTTTATTCACATATCCGTTAAATTTTGTGTTATTAATTTATATTTTGATTACATTTACTCAAAGAATAAAATGTGTAACAATTTCTAGATAGAAGTCTAGTATACCAACATTTCTAAGTGCTCAACAAATGCTTTTTTCAAAATTCTGTTTTCCTTGTATGTGGTACAAAGTTTCACATAGTCAAAATAATGCCTTCTCTTTAAAATACTGAAAATGTCATGGCTATATTATTGACCTCTTTATCTGCTGAAAAAATAAAAAGGTAAAATAAGATCTTCAATTATAATTGCCATGATTTTAATTTTTCCTCATATTTCTAGACTTCCAAAATATATTCAGAAACTGTATTTAGTATATAAAACTTAGAGATTTTATAATTTCATTGGGCACAAGAAAGTTCATAAAAATGAAAGTACTCTTTCTGTCTTCTTTAATGTATTGTTTTGGATTTTATTTCATTTGAAATTTAATATTGTCATTCATAATTTGTGCTTGATTGTTTTTATAATTTAGGTCTGTGATTCCCAAATGTGGTTTATGAAGTCTTTGGAGTCCCTGAAACTCTTCCAGAAAGCTCATGAGGTCAATATTCTCAGAATAATTCTAAGATGTCATTTGCATTCTTCACTCTCATTGTCTCATGAGTGTACCATGGAACCTTCCAGACTTGGTGGCATATGATGACATCATCACTCTGATAATTAATAGAATGTGTGCTTGTAATTAATTTGTTTTAACTGACAATATCAAGTGTATTTTTGAGTTTAAAAATTTCTCAGTTTTTGTAAAACTTTTGGAAGAAAACATAAGGAAGTCCTTGTGACCTTGGGTTAGGTAAAGCTTCCTTAAATAGGATGCAAAATCGTGAGCCATAAAATGTAATGTTGATAAACTGGATGTCATCTAAATTTTAAAACTTCTCTGAAAGACATTGTTAAAAAGAGGGAGAGAAAAAATGGAGAGAGTGGAAAGAAGAAAGAAAAGAAGGAAGGAAGGAAGGGAGGGAGGGATGGAGGGAGGGAGGGAGGGAAGGAAAGAAGGGTGAAAGGGACAAGCCACAGAGTAAAAGAAAATATTTGCAAAGCCTATATCTAATAAAGGATGCTATCCAGAAGATACAAAAAAAAGATCAACATTTAATAAGGAGAAAACAAACAACCCAAGTGGCAAATGATTTGAACAGATAAAACACACCCCTACAGAAGAAATATACATAGCAAATAAGCACATAGAAATATGTTAAGTATCATTAGTCTTTAGGGAAACACAAATACCACAATAAGATAATACTATACATCTATTAGATTAGCTAAAATAAAGTTTTTAACTGACAATATCGAGTGTTAGTGAGAATGCTAAGTGGAACTCTCAAGTAAAGTTGGTGGAAGAACAAAATCGTTCAATCACTTTGGAATCATTTCTTTCGTCATTCTTATAAAGTTAAGCATATACATACCAGAGGACCCAGCAATCCCACTTCCGGGCCTTTCCCCACAGAAATGAAGACCTATATCTACACAAATCCCAGTACACAAATATTTGTTTACAGCAGTTTTGTTTATAACAATCCAAACTGGAAAACCCCAGATATCCACTGACCAATAAATGGATGACGACATCACAGTGCAACTATACCACCAAATACTACTCAGAGATCAGAAGAAGCAAACTACTGGTACTTGTGACAATATAGACCAACCTCAAAAGCATTATGCTAATTGAGAAAAGTCAGACTTTATAGGCATATACAACTTTCCATATATAGTTACTTGGAAAAAACAAAACTATACAGCTACAAAACAGGCCAGGGAGTGAAGTGAGATGATTGATTTCCACTGGACATGGAAGAGCATGCATTTTGAGTATGTTGGTGGTTATACAACTGCATAGATTTGTCAAAATTCATAGAATTTTACAGATAAAGGGTGGTACTTATTCATAGGTCTATCAATCTGACAGAAAGAAAAATTTCGTTTTACTTTGTGATACAATCTATATCCTTAGATATAATCCACATAAACAAAAGCCATTTGGAAGCCTCAATAATTTTTAAGAGGATAAAAGGATCCTATGAACAAAAATTTTGAGACCCATTATTACAGATCATAATGAATAATATAATTTCTTTTTTAAAAAAAAATTATCTCATTAAAGCAGCACACTATTACATTTTTAAGAACATGAGTGTTTTCAGCTTTTACTAGGTAGATTAGGACATGTATAGAAATTTACTGTTAAAATAGTTTTTGGTTACTTCATTCTTTTTTTCCTTTATAAAATATCGGTACTTCAGACTTTATACTTTGGATCCATTTAGATTAATTTTTAAGTTTCTCAAACACACATATAGCTTTTTTCTAAATATCAGGGAGAAAAATGAAATAATATCTTCCACCTTTCCCGAATGCTTTGTGGGACCAGAAATTAATCATTTTACCTATCTCGTGTTGCCCTAACCTGTAGCTTGAGAAAGGAGCTACTATAATTCAAATTCTTTGACATTATATATATTCTTTATCAAGACTCATTCTATCTTAAAATACATTAAGATAATCATTTACATTAGAAACCTGGTATTTCTTATTTATTCCTTTTCTCCCCTTCATTATCAAATGTGTGAGGGTTACTTTTGTTATTTGTTCTGCTTGCATTGCTGACGGAAGATGCAAGCATCCTGTTCTCTGATCTGAATGACTTGAGCACTGGTCAAGCCCACACCTATAGCTTTCTATTGGATTTGGCTGAGAGGCCAAGAGCTTAGAAGAGAAAGGGGAGTAAGATTTTACCACAAAATCAGAAATTGCAATTTGTTTCTGTGGCAGATTACCCTGTGCTGGTATGTCCCTTGGCAAAAAATCACCGATATCTGCAGGTGGCAGGTTCTACATTAGCATCCTCACCCTTTGAAAGGACAACCTGTCCATCTTCTTATCCCATTACATCTCCAGGTAGTGGCAAGCCTCCTGCGCTAGCCCTGGGGTCTTCCCTAGCCCCTTGGGGTTCCTATATCCCATTCATCCCTTTGCAATTAATGTCTCTGTAAATGAAGTCTCCAAGGATTATTCTAATTTGAGTCTTCATCTATTTTGTGTAGGGACACTGACTGATGTCACTGATTATTCAAAACATTAGCCACGAGTTAGCTTGGCATAGGGTCTCTTTTCATAATTTTGTCTAGAACATGTTGAGCTTTCAATCCACATGCTCAGGTCCTTTTTTTTGCTAAATCAATCCAGACACTATTTTTTTTAATGTATCTTTGTCTATTGCATCTGTTCCGATTGTTTGGCATTTTCCTGAGGTTCCCTGTGATTTTTAGGTTAGATCTTTGTTTTCCATCTTCACTACTCTCTTCCCTCTCTTTGCTGCTGTGGTTTTGTCCTGGGCCTCTGCACACTGGGGCCACTTTATCACATTTACCTTGACCATTACCCACTTCATTTTCCAGAATGTTAATTCTTCTCTTTACTGGCATAGTTTCATTCCATTCTGTTTCTGTTTCTACATTATTAGTTATTAGTAGCTTATTTTTTAAAAAATTAATCCAACCAGCAAAGTTTATCTTCACAGGATTACTTTTCTGAATGGTTTTCACTCTGGTTTCATGAGAATTTTATCGTCTTATAAATTATGGAGACTGAGTGTTTTTATTAAATTTTCTTCTTTTCCCTGCAGTAATTCACATTCTAGCCTTTTTTCTTCTAATAAATCTTCAAGCTGGTATTTCACTCCCATTCCCTGTAAGGGTTGCTGAAACATCATTTTTTCTTTGCAGTCATCCATTACCCAAGTTTCCCCAGTTCCATTTACTATCCATTTTTAAATGAGTAGATTCCCAGTATTATATATCCATCTGAAGAGCAAGATTATGGACATAACTTGTAACTCCATTTCTGCATCATCCAAGCCATTATATGGTATGGGCATGTGGATCTTTCACTCCCTAAATCTTTATCTCTCTGGGTAATTGTAATATATGAAATAACTAATGCAATTTGTATTCCTGTCAGGGCTTCTCCCGATCTTCCTCCATTTACAGCCCTTTGCCTCCATGACATAACGAACCATTCCCATTCTCTTTTTACACCTGCCTATTTTGTGCTCTATTTTCACGTTGCTTTTTAGTTCTAAAATATGTATAGAAAGAGCTGCTGATGGGGAGAGGAAATGAAAATGGTGCCTTAGCAAATTGCTAAGAAAATGCCTGTGTAGATGACAGATAGTTACCCATTTTAATGCCTGGAGCAGTCCCAGAGACTCTGGGCCAATAGCTCAATGTTAATTGAACTGAAATGCTTCTATCTTCCTTGACCCCTCCAAATGAGCCCGATTAGGGAAAGAAACCCACATATAGACTAGCACTCAGAGTGAAAATTTTAATGGTTTCGTAATTCATGGAGATTCTTACTGAATTATGGCAATAAATTGACCTTTACTTCTACTTTTTAGTATTGTTATGTGTATTCCCACATTTCTATTCCTAAACTAAGAGAAATTGCACTGAGGACCATCAAAAGCCTACAAAGTACCTAGAACCAAATTTGTATATTCTTAAAATGCAAGATAAACTTCTGAAAAAGTGAGGCTTAGACAGGAAAGTCATATCTGGTGATATTTTTTTATGGCATTATGATTACAAGGACCACATTTAAAAATGTACTCATATCTTGAACTTTATTAGCTATTACAATTTATTCAGGGAAGAATCCATATTTTGTGAGGGGCTTGAGGCTTCTGTATGAGGAAGATTCTCTTTAAGAGAATAATACAGAGTCATAAGCATGGAATTAGGTACACAGTGATTACTCATTTAGAAAAGGAAAAGATACTATAACAATCAAAAGAATTGAAAGCTTGGCAAATTAAGATCAACAACACAAAATCCAGAAAAATAATAATGTTTTCCTTGACTGACACAGTTCAATAATTCTTTTTTTACTACCCACATTTGACTGTATACTTTCTACTTACTACTTCATATCACAATTTTGAAATATAATTTTTATTGATATAATAGAAAACTAATTCATTATCACCTTTGGCATGACTGAGCAAAATTTGTTTGCTTGCTTTAATTAATGATGCCTTAGAAAGTTTCTTTCAGCTTCATTAATTTATTATTGGTACTGTCATGCACATTGTTGTTGTTGTCATTAAATTTGAGATATATTCTATTATAACTTTTTCCCACCCTGACTTCTTTTTCATTGTGGTTAAAAACATAATATAAAATGTATCATCTTAACCATTTTTAAGTGCACAGATTACTCAGGTTAAATATATTCACATTGCTATGAAATGGATCTCCAGAACCTTTTCATCATACAGATCTGAAACTCTGAACAAATCCTCTGTCCCTTCCACCCACCCCTGGAAACCCCCGTTCTATTTTCTGGCTCCATGAATTTGACGACTAAGTATCTCATGTAAGTGGAGTAATGTGGTGTTCATCTTCTTGTGACTGGCTTAATCACCTTAGGACAATGTCTTAAAATGCAAGATAAACCTCTGCTGTATACACAGGTCTATAAACACCTGCTTTAGCCTAGTGTCAGAATTTTCTTTCTCTTTAAGACTGAATAACATTTTACTCCGTGTGTGTGTGTGACATTCTGTTTACCCATTCATTTGTCTGTGAATACTTGAGTCGCTTCCACCTCTTGGCTATTGTGAATAATGCTGCCGTGAACATGGATGTGCAAATATCTCTTAAGACCATGGGCCATGCCTTCAGTTTGGTGGATATAGATTCAGATGTGGGATTGCTGAATCACTCAAGTTACTTCTTATATAAACTATAAAAAATAGAAAACATTTTCCTCAGCTCAGTCTTCTGACTCTGTACATTCTAAACTTTGCTTCTCCTCCACTACTGACTTTGGGTGCCCACCCCCGGAGGACACATCTATGACCTAATGCCTCTGTGTCATGATGCTGGGTGGGTCAGCACAGAGGATGGTGACTATATTTCTAAAAGACATTCCTACACTAGGACAGCTAGCAATAATATAAATATTCACATAAATGACAGTGAATTATATAAACATATTTCACTAAACTCAAACTAAATGTACCTACGACTCAACATCCCAGTTGTGGCTGGATTTCAGATTTAGAACTTTATAGGTTCAGTGGAATGTTTATGTCTACAAGCTATGGGGCATATCTGAATAAGACTAAATAATGGTTCAAGCTTTTTTAAAAGCAATTCTCCATTTTTCATTCTCTTTGAGAGGTTCCTGTGTATATTGTCTTTTTTTCATAATTCAGAATTTTCTCTGGTCATCTGCTTCTTATCTATGTATTTGTACAAAGTAGGGTCTATGAATAGTAGGAATGGATCAACTGAGTTCTGTGACAGGCTTTTCCAATGTGCACTATAAAAATCCAGGGCTCTGTCTTATATTTAATGTAAATAGCATGTGATATTATATCTTCCTCTCTCATACCTGACTTTTCTATGTTCAGCTCCATTCTTTTTGTTTGGTCAATGTTTGGCAAATTTTGACAATGGAGAAACATTTAAAACATCCTTTAGAAGGAAAATTAACTCTGGTTTGAAGTTCATTGCATAATTTATGACCTACTTTCTGCTAATGCCACCGAGCATCATGCTAGAGGCAGCCGTTGACCTGCATTTCTGCTAAATCACTCTGTGCTATACAACATGTGGACTATATATGCATAGCAAAAATAATGTGCACAAAGCTAAAAGAAAACACAGTATATTTCATGAGGTTCAGCATGAATGGGACAAGAATGCAGGGAGTTGCAGAATAACACCCAAGATGAGAACACAGTGGACCACTCCTCATCATGGGGTTGGGGGAGACAACAAGGAAGACTCCCATTCACTCAACGTGTATTCTAGAGTAAGATGATTCTTCCATTGGGTTGACAATGATTAGGGAAGGCCAAGTTTAAATCAAGATGTAATTGTATTATGGTCTTTAAGGAAACTCCAGCCTACATTGGACGGTCTAGATTTAGGCTTCTTCAGATCACAAATCTTCCATTCTTGTTAACGTTTTATAATTTCTGACTTAGGAAATAATCATAGGCTTTGACCTTGTGTGGGTACCATTAGATTTCAGTACTTTTTTGCTCTTTAGGATAGTAATCTTGAGGAGAAAAAAAGCATAGACTTTATAGTCAAGCAGATGTAGGCTCAGATTCCAACTCTTATCCTTACTAGCTATGACTGTAGGAAAATAACTGAACTACACATTGTTAATCTGTATATTAGGAATATCAATAATTCCCTTTTTCAAAATCTATAAGAAACAATATCATATCTAAGGTTCTGAGGCAGTACCTGGTACATAATTCCCTTTCCTTCCACAATTCCTTTATCTAATCTAGTCAGATCCATAATTCCAAATTATGCATATGAATTTGTTAGTAAATTTTAAAAATCACACTGCAGAGACAAATTTATAAAACACTGTTGTAAGATTGTTTAAAAGCTGCCTTTCTAAGAAAAAAATTTTTTAAAATTAAAAAGGCATCTAAGGAGTGGAAACAATCAAAGCGAGGATCAGATATGGGAAGGAAGTAAGATTATTTGAGGCAGGCAGAGAGCATTGGGGGCCAGCAAAGTCTCCAATCTCTTGAAATTTATTTAAAGGATTTGAACAAGCCATGGTGGGCGTCCTTCATCCTAGGACCCTGATCTACTTTTCCAAATGTGCTTCCACTGTTCTCCACGAAGCTCAGCAATTTAGACTCTACAGGTTTCTACTCCAAATCCCTACCTCCAAACTTTTGCTCATATATGTACTGTGTGCTCCATTCTGGAATATCCTCACTCCCCACCTTTGCCTTAACAAACTATGCTTTGGAGTCCTACTGAATTATATTTCTCTCACAAAACCTCAATGGCTACTATAAAAAGAAATGGGCAGAGGAGACTCTAAACCCTCTACCTCCTTTGAATCAGAGAAAATGTGCTTTTTCTGTTTTCTATACTGGGTTCTCATGTAAGATCTTAAAGATTTTTCTCTTGGAAAGAGAGGTGTGTTTCCACTTGACGGGCACAATGTAACAGTATATGGCACACCTCTTGGGTGAGGGACACAACTACAAGAGTGACTCTACCTAACAAATGCAAACATTGCAACCTAGTTATTTACACTCTCACATTAACCTGAAATTTAAAAAAAAAAAAAAAGACTAAAAAATAAAAGATTTTTCTCTGGCTTAAGAAACAAAAGTTGGACATCTACTATTATTTTGGGTCAGATTCTTTCCATCTACCTGATAAGTTTCCATAAATGGGCTCAACTCAGCTAGAGGTATAAGTTCTAACTAAAAGATAAATTCTTAGTAGGCGAGAACCATTAATAAATTACATCATTAAGCAACATCCAGAATTCCCAGTACTATGTTTTCACTGAGCACTCAATACATTTTTTAATCAGGAGATAATTAAGAGTTTATTCCTTTTGTGGATTGAATTATGTCCCTAAAATATTATATTTTGAACCATCAACACTTAAGAACCTGAACATATTTGGAAATAGTTGTTTCAGAGGTAGTAGGTTAAATAGGGTGGGACCCTAATCCGATGTGACCAGTGTTCTTGTAAAATTTGAGCACAGACATGGACAAAACATGCCATGTGAAAACAGAGCCAGTGATAGAGATGACCAATACATCAGAAGTGAAAGAATGCCAAAGACTAGCAATCTAGCAGAAGCCTTAAAAAAAAATGGCATAGAACTCATACAATCCCTAAAGACAGAAATAGATCCATGTACATCTCCACCTTTCTGTGAAATTCTGGCTTTGCCTATGAGGAAACTGCAAAAATTTGCAACAGTCTCTTAGCAGATCACAGGTCCTCATGTGAGGGAATGTGGTCCATGGCAGGCCAGGAAATGTTGCAGCATGTCCCACAGTTAGAGCTAAGTCAGCATTCACTGTGACTTTAAAAAAGCATGCATAATGAGAGCACAACTTGGACTCTGCCTGGTCTTTGAGGTAATACAGTTCAAGTGGCAAGGAAGCCAAGGGCTGGCTGGTATAGGGAGCTCCATGGAAACCATGGCCCTGGCCAAGGCAGAGGGAGACCTGGGCATGAGCTCTCTTGCCCAGAGCAGGACTAAATCCACACTGGCTGCAGCACACAACCTGTGGAAGAAGGTTTGGTCATGGTAAACCCGGAATGGGCCCCCTGTCCAATCTACATCATGCCTCTGAAACTGTTTCTTCCCCAGTTTTCACTTCAAAAAATTTCCAAGGTCTCAAAGCACATAGACTCAGAAGAGGATAGTGACAGCTCTGGGCTGGAAAACAACAACAACAAACAACTCCACAGAGTGGGAGTTTATTTGTCACGAAATCATTGGACTGGAATAAAGCCTAGAAGAGCCTAAGATCCATTCTCTATCACTAAGCTTTTTCTTAAAGATAAGCTAGCTACTTTGGAAGGAAGGGTGAGAATTTCTTCTCTGCATTCTCTGTCACCTGCTACCTGGAGTTCAAAGAGAGAGGGGAAAGAGGTAAAGACTGAGGATAGCCATTGATAAAAGGAAAGACTCACGTCTGAGTTTACTCTGCATAGTACAAAGTGAGTGGCAGATCAGTTAGTTCATTTTCTCCTCTCAGCAACTCTGCCAGGCAGGTATCTTCCTCATACCCATTAGAAAGCATTTATTTGTTTCTTTATTCTTTAATTTTATTTGTGTATTTATTTTATTTTATTTCAAATTAATGGGAGGGTACAAATTTTTAGGTTACAATCTTCTCACTTCCAAGGTGAAATCCAAGTTATAGAAGAGCCCTTCGCCCAAGGGGTGGGCTGAATACCCTCCCATTGTGCACATTAGGTGAGATCCCCACCAAGTGTCCTCCCTCCTCCCGCCAATTGCTCCTTCTCCCTCCCCCCTTTTTTCTCCCCCTCCCCTTTGTTAGACTATTTTTGTGTTTTATTGTTTGTATGCACATGTAATTGTTTATATATTGCCTTCATTTTAGTATTGAATACAATGGATTTTTTTTCCATTCTTGAGATACTTTACTAAGAAGAATGTGTTTCAATTCAATTTATTCATTTCTTTTAAAAAATGCACATCAGCATGTCTCTGATGATTAAGGACGATGAGCATTTTTTCATGTGTCTGTAGGCCGTGTGCCTGTGTTCTTCAGAGAAATTTTTAGTCCCTTGCCCATCTTGAGACAGGATTACTTGCTCTTTTCTTGCTAATATGTTTGAGTTCTCTGTGGATGCTAGATATTAAACCTTTGTCAGAGACATAACCTACAAATATCTTCTCCCATTTTGAGGGCTGTCTGGTTGCTTTCCATACTGTGTTCTTGGCTGTGCAAAAGCTTTTTAGTTTGTTCAGATCCCAGCAATGTATTTTTGGTGTTGCTTCAATTGCGCAAAGGGTATTCCTCATAAAATATTCTCCCAGGCCAATTTCTTCAAGTGCTTTCCCTGCACTTTCTTCTAGTATTTTTATAGTTTCATGTCTTAAGTTTAAATCTTTTATCCAGTGAGAGTCTATCTTTGTTAATGATGTAAGGTGTCCAGTTTCAGTCTTCTACAGGTCTCCAGCCAGTTCACCCAGCACCATTTGTTAAATAGGGAGTCTTTTCCCCACTGAATGTTTTTTATTGGCTTATCAAAGATCAAATGATGTTAAGTAGCTGGGTTCATCTCTTGGTTCTCTATTCTTTTCCATACCACTTTGAGATATCATCTAACTCCAGTAAGATTAGCCCACATCATAAAATCCCATAACCATAGATGTTGGTGTGGATGTGGAGAAAAGGGAACACTTCTGCATTGCTAGTGGGAATGCAAACTAATACATTCCTTTTGGAAAGAAGTTTGGAGATCATTTAGGAATCTAAAAATAGATCTGCCATTCAATCAAAATGAAGAAGACCAAAATCACTTTATAAAGAAATTATTTGCACTAGAATGTTTATTGCAGCCCAATTCATCATTGCTAGGTTATAGAAGAAGCCCAAGTGCCCATTGACCCATGAATGGAATAATAAATTGTGGTGTATATATACCATGGAATAGTATGCAGCCTTAAAAAAGATGGAGACTTTACCTTTTTCATGTTTACATGGATGGAGCTAGAACATATTCTTCTTAGCAAAGTATCTCAAGAATGGAAGAAAAAGCATCCAATGTACTCAGCCCTCATATGAAACCAATTTATAAACACCCATACTTCTATATGAAAGTTATAGCCCAACTACAACCCAAGATGAAGAGGAAAGAGGAGGGACTGGGGGGGGGGAGTGAAGGGGAGATGGGTGGAGGGAGGGTAATTGGTGGGACCACACCTATGGTACATTTTACAAGGGTACATGTTAAATCTACTAAGATTAAATCTACTAAGAGTAGAATATAAATGTCTTAACACAATAACTAAGAAAATGAGGTGAAGACTATGTTAACCAGTTTGATGAAAAGTATTTCAAATTGTATATAAAGCCAGCACAT
>CAUYQV010078201.1:0-20793 GCA_963574575.1 Galagoides demidoff
ATTAGCAAAAATAAAGAGCATTTTAAAGGGGGATTTTTGGTGGTTGGGCTTAAGTCTACTTGCCCAGTGTTACATGTCATGGCTTAGACCCTTGTCCAGGCCATTCTGTTGAGTCCTCTCTTGTAGTTTAAGATATAGAAAACAAATAGCAAAGAACATTTTTCTGCCCCTTTGACTACTAGCCTAGGGCAGGAATGCAGGTTTTAATTTCCAAAAGGGGGAAGGGATTTTAAAGAGATAACTCATAAAACATTTCATTACCCTGTTTCAGACCTTTACTTCTGTTATACAACCCAGGACAGGCAGATGGAAAAGATGCAGAGGGTAAAATATAAGGGAAGGAATATAGAGTTGCCACATCCTGGAAGTTTTGGAAATCTAGGCTTTTTTTTGTTTTTTTTTTTTTTTAAATAAAGGCTTCATTTTTATTTTTTTTTTTGGAGACAGAGCCTCAAGTTGTCACCCTGGGTAGAATGCTGTGGTATTACAGTTCACAGCAACCTCCAACTCCTGGGTTCAAGCGATTCTCTTGCCTCAATCTCCCGTGTAGCTGGGACTATAGGCGCTTGCCACAATGCCCGGCCATTTTTTGGTTGTAGCTGTCATTGTTGTTTGGCAGGCTGGGGCTGGATTTGAACCCGCCAGCTCTGGTGTATGTGCTGGAGCCTTAGCCACTTGCTACAGGCACCGAGCCAAAGGCTTCATTTTCTAGGCATGATTGATTAAATGACTGGCCACTGGTGACAAATCCAACCTTCAAGTCTTTTTCTCTATCCTAAGGTCTGGGGTTGGTGTTAAAAGTTTCAACCTTCTAATCATGAGTTTCAGCTCCCATTCTGAGGCTACCCAGGAGTCCCCGAGCCATCATTTGTCACTTGAGGGTTTTAGGAGCTGTGTGAGAGAAAATGAGGCAGAGACCAAATATATATTTCATATTATATCATAATACCACATTCTAGTTCACTCAATCGCGTGTATTTACATTCTAGTTTTCAAACGTGTATTGTTCTACTGCTTTACCATTATCAGTTCCTTGTAGATTAATTCTCCTATAATATTAATGGGATTTGGGGAAGCAGTGGTTGTAATTGTGTGTTCAAATTATCTATATTTCTATTTTGTCCTACATATTATTTGTAATCATTTTGTTGACCTGAAATAATCAAAAGTATCAGAATCCAGTTTTAAAAAGTTTATTCAAACTCAAAGCTGAGGATAGCCATTTGGGTCATACAGACTCCAAAGGAATGGGGTCAATACTTTAAAGTTAAATTCTTGGGAACAGGTACAGCGGCTCACAACTATAATCCCAGCACTTTGGGAGGCCGAGGAAGGAGGATTTCTTTAGCTCAGGAGTTTCAAACTATCTGGACAAAATGGTAAAACCCTGTCGCTACAAAAAGAAAAAGAAAAGAAAAGAAAGAAGGGAAAAAGTTAAGTTCTTGCTTGTATAGGCAAAAGCAAAGGAGTTCAGTAGGATTATAATGTTTTCAATACAATGCTGTTTTATAACAATTTAATTAGTCACAATTTGTTTCCTATCCAGCTTATATTCTTTTCCTTTCCAATTTAAAAGTATATTTAACATTCCACCTTAGGCAATGTGACAGTGGTGAAATCTTTGTATGAGAAAGCTGAGAGGGAAGGTAATCTATAGTAAGTACCAACAGTGTAGAGGGAAGGGATATTCCCTGGTACCCTTCAGTCATTTACAACATTTTACAAATGTAGGTAAAAAAGAAAGCTAATCTATAATCAGAGAAACAAAGGTTATAGCTGCTTGTCACACACTCAGACTCCATAACCACATTCCTTTAAGGCTCAATATCATTTAAAGTGCCAACAGATTAAATTTTGAATTATAGTCAGACCTCTGTCAGCTGAACATCCAGGAGGTTATAACAAAATGGTCGACATATGGAGGTGGTCAACGTAGGGCACCTGGCCTACTGTATGATATGTACATGTGGTGCATGTCTGGTCTATGAAAATTAGGTTAACTTGCAGGGGTGGTCAGTGCAGAGAGGTGGTCGACTAGGGAGGTTCTGCTGTACTCATTTTCAGTGTTTCACATTGTCTCAAGCCTATAAAATTGTGGACTCCAGGACAGTAGGGAACATCATCTCTTCTTCACTACTTTATCCTCATCTCCTAGTACAGTGCCAGAAACATAGTTGTCATTTTAAAAATGTATAAGTATTTTTATTTTTTAGAAATGGGGGTCTTTCTCTGTCATCCAGGCTGGAGTACAATGGCATGATCATAGCTTCTTGTAGCCTTGAGCTCCTGGGACCAAGTGATCCTCCCACTTCAGTCTCTAAGAAGCAAGGACTACAGGTGAACTACCATGCCTGGCTTCATGGTTATCATTTAATATGCATCTATTAAATAAATAAAGAAAGCAATGCCTGAGGCAGAAAGCAGGAAAGGTGGCAAGGGCAGACCCATCAAAATCAAACATCATAATTTCCCCCATTATTTTTTCCAGATCAGTGGTTCTTAATGAAGGATAATTTTATCTTCCAGAGAACACTAAAATGCCTGGAGACATTTTTATTATCAAAATCAGGAAGAAGGGACAGTTTGCCATTGGCATATAGTGAGTAGTGACCAGGGACACCTCTGAATGTCCTACAATGCCCTGCACAACCCCCAACTACAAAGAATTAAAATGTTACTAGTGCTGAGGCCAAGAAACCTTGGTCTAGGCCAATTTCTAATATAGAGCTAGTATTTATTGATTAATTTTTCCTAAGTACACAGCCCATTTTCAAAATACCACATGAATGTATCCAAACTGCCACCTGTATGTCCTCTGGTGTGTGGACTCGATGGAGAAGTACTAGATTGGAATGTCCAATGGCTCACTCCTTTAGGATAGTTTATTTTATATTTAATATATCCACTTATTTCTTTTCGAAAGCTGGGATTAGTGGATAGAGATGAGAGTAGGAAAGAAATTCACGGAATCCCTACCTAATTCATTATTTTTCCCCCAGTGGTGATGTGATTAGATTTAATGGTGTCTTAGGTTGTTTCTCAGCTGCCTTTTCACCTTGTCAGAGGAAAGTACGTGCCACTCTCTTTATGATAACCAAACAGGGCAATCATAGCACTCCAGGACCAGATCAGGGCTTGTTTTAAAATAAGTTATCATGCCTCATGGAGCTAGCTCAATACAGAACTAGAATAAGAATGTGACTCTGTCCTAAAAGGTAGCTGTATTCTGTTGTAACATGTTCTTTGGATTAAAAACAACAACAGCAACAAAAACCCCTTTGACCACACAAATCCACCTTCAACAACACAACAAGTAAAATGCTTACCCTCTTCTACTTTCATCAAACCTGAAATCACCAGAGGCGACCATTCCATGTCATCCAACCATATCAAACGCTACACCACAGACACAGCTGATTATGACCTTGCAGACACAGCGTGGATTTGTAGTTATATGTTGTGACATGCAGCACACTCAGGAGCCTGGTGTAAGCTCTGTTTTGATGACAGCTATGTTTGCAGAGTGAATTTATTCAGGCTAAGCTCGGCGGTTAGTCACGGTTGGTTATTTAATGCTTACCACTCCCTAACTCCAGCTCTCTCTTGCAACCTCACCATTTAAGCCCACAGTTGGCACAAAATGGACTCCGCCTTCTCCACTGCAGTTCTTATTCTACTAAAGACTTGCGGTTCATTCTAAGTTAACCATTTTGCTTTTGTTACTCTTTCTTTATTATTAAAAAATTTTTTCTGAGACAGAGTCTTCCTCTGTTGCTCCAGGCTACAGTGTGGTGGTGTCAGAGCTCACAGCAACCTCAAACGCCTGGGCTCAAGTGATCCTCTTGTCTCAGCCTCTCAAGTAGCTGAGACTACTTGAGATGTCCCACCCTACTGGCTAATTTTTAAGTTTTTTAAAATAGAGATGGGGTCTTACTATGTTTCCCAGGCTAGTCTCAAACTCCTGGCTTCAAGGGAGCCTCCCACTTCAGCTTCTTCAAGTGCTGGGATTACAAATGTGAGCCACCATGCCCAATCTCATTTTCCTCCATTCTCCCCACCCTTCCCCCCAGGTAAAGAAGCCAGGAACTAAAGGTGGAGAAAGAGTGTGGGAGGAATGAGAGAGCTAAAGAAATTAATCTGTGGGGATTCCTCATCTGAGTTCTGGGCTTTGCTGATCTCTTCTGGAACCCATCTGTGGCTGAAAGAAATAGTCAAATAATGTTGAGAAGTGGAAGGAGCAGAACGAGTGCTTGGGACAATTCAAGGTCCTTTGGGGGCCCTCGAGGATTGTAGATGACTAGCCTTACTCTGGTTCTACAAAGAAAAAGAGAGAGAAAAAACAAAAAATGTCCTGGAAGTCAGGGAGGGAGAGGAGAAGAGAGGGAAGAAAGAGAACCCACCAGCCAATGAGTGTGCTAGAAGGTGTAGTGGGGAAAGGAACAGAGAAAAAGGAGGGAGAGGAAAAAATCCAGTTGGGTTGAGTTGAGATTTTCCACATAGGGTCCGTTGAGAGCTATGTAGTAGATCAAAACTGTGTTGTAGGTCTGAAATCGTTGGTTACCAGCACTGTCGTACCATTTACCCTAATACAACCAGCAGGGCTGCAGAATAACTTTCATGAGAAGCAGGCGCTTCCTCCTTTAAAAAAAAATTAAAAACTATATTTAATTTACTTTGGAATTAGAAAGTCCAGTTTATCTCATTAGTGAGGATATTTCTATTTCAACCAGAAGCTAATTGTAAACATGGTATTTACGCTGCTATGTCAATTAGCCTGGCTCTCAGAGTTTGAGCTGCCCAGTATAACATTACAAAAGAACAAACAAACAAAACCCCAAAGCACCACTCCCACTGCATGGCTATGGAGCTTCTGACCACGATGTACATTATCGCTGGTGACCAGGGAAGGGAGCCACAAACTTATCTTCGCTGGTGGGTGCGTTTACACATTGGCAAGCTTGCAGACCTCCTGCCCATTTCCCCCTCCACTAATTGTCCTTCTGAGATTGTGGCAGAAAGCACACCAGATCTGTTTTGAAAACCACAGGGGCTTATGTAAGTGAGTGACATTTTATTACTCTGCCCTTCAGGAATTAGCCTCCTTACTGTCAGGCCAGCCATAGAACTTTCCCCTGCTTGTTCCTTAGATGTCAACCATCCACATTTCAAATAACTCCGGAGACTGATGTGACTGGGATGATTTGACTGCATGTAGATCAGAGCTGTCTCCAGGCTGCTTGTGGGGCCAAGGATCTGCGGCTAGAAGGAAGTGGGCATTAACAGATAACTGGGGACAGCATCTCTGCTCAATAATCATCATCAGGAATGGCAAAACATAACTATAGTCCAGAAAGTAGAAGAGGGGAGCGGACGGGGCATATTGGAGGTGGGAGAGTATTTGGGGGGACCTCACCTAATGTGCATGATGCAATGGTACATTTCAAAACTATTAAGAAGTGAGTATAATTGTGATGGATGTGTTATTTAGTTCAATGTAAACATTTCACATTGTATATCAAAGCATTACCCTGAACCCCCCAAATCCATCAATGTACAAAGTTATGATTTAATAAAAAATAATAATAATAAAAATCATCATCAGATAAACAGTGAATAACATTGGTCCATTAAATGGTATTTCTGGTAACACACACACATCCTAGTTTGAGAGGATTCCTCTCAATGTGGGTGAATGTTTTACCCAACTGAACAATTCTTAGCCTTTGGACTACAACATCCAGTCTCCCAATTCCTATGCCACAAAGGATGCCTATCATGTATTTTTATATTAGAGATAATTAGATTTCATTATGTTTCAATAATTGTTTTGAGAATTTTAAGATATTTTTTGAAATTATTTTCAACATTCCAGTTTTTCTTTAAAACCTAGCCAAGAAGTATCTTTTCTAGCTACTTATCCCATCTTTGAGTTAAGAATGTAGGTCTTTTTTTTTTTTTTTTAAATCTTTTTGAGATAAGAGTCTCACTCTATCACACTGGGTAGAGTGGCATGGTTTCATAGCTCACAGCAACCTCAAACTCTTAGGCTCAAATCCTCTTGCTTCAGCCTCCTGAGTAGCTGGGATTACAGACACCCACCAGCTGGCATAGCTAGTTTTTCTCTTTCTTTCTTTCTTTTGTTTTTTTTTTAGTAGAGAAGGGGTCTAACTCTTGCTCAGGCTGATCTCCAACTCTTGAGCTCAGGTGATCCACCTGCCTTGGCCTCCCAGTGTGCTAGGATTACATGTGTGACCCACTGGGCCCGGTCAAGAACGTAGTTCTTCACATTTCAATTTAATAGCTGATTTCTGAAAGCATATGGAAAATTTTAAGTTAATTAATTTTTTTAATTGTTTTGGATTCACTGAAGGTATAAAGAATTTGGTTACGCTGATTGCATTTGTTAGAAAAAGTCCCTCTTATAATTGAGCCCTACCCCCAAGAGGTGTGCCATACACTTTGACCCCCCATTTCCCTCTTTCCTCTCCTCTCCCCACTCCATCATTCTCCTACCCCAGCCCTTGTATTAGCTTATCAACTGCCTTCATATTAGAATGGAGTACATAAGATTCTTGCTTCTCCATTCTTATGATTCTCTACTAAGAAGAAATGTGTTCCACCTCCATTCCAGGCTAATACAAAAAGTATAAAGTCTCCATCATTTTTAATGGCTGACTAGTATTCCATGGTATATATACACCACATCTTGTTAATCCATTCCTGGGTTGGTGAGCATTTAGGTTGTTTCTACAATTTGGCAATAGTAAATTGAGCTGCAATAAACAGTCTAGTACAAATGCCCTTATGATGAAAGGGTTTTTTTTCTTCAGGATAGATGCTTCATAATGGGATTTCAGCATCAAATGGGAGGTCTAATTTGAGTTCTTTGAGGATTCTCCATACTTCTTTCCAAAAAAGTTGTATTAGTTTGCAGTTCCACCAGCACTATAAAAGTGTTCCCTTCTCTCCACGTCCACGCCAGCATCTGTAGCTTGGGACTTTGTGATGTGGGCCATTCTCACTGGGGTTAGATGATATCACAGGGTAGTTTTTGATTTGTATTTCTCTGATGATTACAGACCATGAGCATTTTTTCATATGTTTGTTAGCCACTTGTCTGTCTTCGTTAGAGAAGGTTCTATTTATATTTCTTGCCCAGTGATATATGGGATAGTTCAGTCGTTTTTGTTGCTTAATTTGAGTTCTCTATAGATTCTAGTTATCAAGCCTTTGCCTGATTCATAATATGCAGATATCTTTGCCCATTCTGAAGGTTGTCTATTTGTTTTGCTTGTTGTTTCCTTAGCTGGGCATAAGCTTTTAATTTTCGTTAAAAGTATGTGCACAATTCACAGGTTATCAGTCTTCAGGAATTATTATAAAATATTTTTGACAATAAAGCTATGCTGGACTCAATTTTTTTAATGATTATGAAAACACTTTTCTGATTATAAAATTATGATAATTAATTTTCATTGTGCTGTTGATGAGTTCAGGTCAGAGGAGGGTTCTGGAGACATAATGATAGCTAAAGTAGATCTGTGTTTCCCTGTGAGAATTAACCATGCACCTGGAAAGTATGTCCATATTGTGAACTCTGGGCTTGGCACATAGTATTTTTCAGTCAATGAGAGTAGAATTTCAACATGAAATTATTTAGACTCTGGGAGTAACTTCCTATTTCACATTGTGCTTCTTTGTGGGTCTCACTCATTCAGCAATACATAGGAAGCACCTACTGTTATTTGGTATCAGTTATCAGCCAGACATATATTTTTACTTTATTAACTCTAAAATTGTGGTCGATTTTAACATTGGTGGTGGCTTGTAATTACTGCAGTCAGAAGCGCTCCTGATATACTGGTTGGCTGTTGTTCCCGGTGATAAAATCAGATAACGGAGCCCCTTCATGTTTCTGTCAACTGGCCTTGTTTGGCCCATTTGAGGAAGCACATGAATTGAGCTTGCTGTTGGAAAGCTAACCCTTGGTGAAAGCAACAAGGCACTAACCTGAAAGCTTGCATAATGGTGGATGTCAGTGGCTTGGAAGAAAATCCCAACTATATAGTGAAGTATTCTTTTGAGAAACAGTGTAGCACAAATACTCTGAAAGGTGTAGAAGATGCTATGGTGGGACCGTCATGGATACCAACAACTCTGCATTGGAAAGGTAATTTGGCAGAGTTAGACCCTGAATATAAAGACGTTTAGGAAATTGAATCAATTTATTTTGTTTATATTTTCCTTTTTATGTGTGTAAGAGAGATACAACAAATATTAATATCTGTGACTAATTATGTATCTCATACCAAACAGAAAGACATCTGGCGCCTGTGGCTCAAAGGAGTAGGACGCTGACCCCATACACCGGAAGTGGCAGGTTCAAACCCAGCCCCATGTCAAAATTTTTTAGAGGCTTCCCCCCCTTTCTTAACAGTATATAAAATAACTTACCCTCAATGTTTCCTTAGATTTGATAAAGTCTAAGTACCTTCTGGACCCTGTGCTAGGCTTGGCAGAAATACTTAATTAAGCAAATATTTTTTGAATGCCTACTATGTGCCCCAAACTGTGGTAGGTGCTGTGAATGGGCCAGACAAGCCGTTGGGGAGGTTGCCCTGGCTGAGAAGACAGGTATCAAACAGCACGATTCCACAGAGGGATAAATAACTACAGAGAACAAAAGAATGTGTAATGTATTATAATGTATACTGCGATAGAGTTAAACACTGGTGCCTAAGACACAATGCTTGTTCTCAAGGCCATGACCAACCTAGGGTCAAAGATAGAAGGAAATTTTAAAATAATAGGTTAAAAGCCATGAACCCCTGAAAAATCTGGAGGAGGTGACAGTTAGACACTTTCATTCAAGGCTGGGAAGTATTAGCCAGCTGAAGAATAGGGGAAGGGTATTCTAAACAGAAGAACTGTCATATTTAAAGGCCAAGAAGGAAGAGGGAAGCTGGCCAGTTCCTTTAAATGCAAGTGGTTCAGGTGGATGAACCACTGTGGTTTATAGTGTGAGGGGTGAGGGATGGGCCTAGAAAGGGAGGGAAAGCTCGGAAGATCTTGGACACTAAAGGTGAGTTTTTTTGGCTTTATACCAAAAGCAAGGAAGAGAGAGAACAGGCTTTATGCAGGGAAAAAGCATAATAGACTTTGCATTTTAGAAAGATCTCTCTTGTTGGAGTGTGGAGAATGAATTAATCAAATTCCTTCCCTCCCTTCCCAAGCAAAGAAGCCAATTTCAGTAATTCAGAAAGGAGACAATAGCTATGTTAAGTTCCCCCATTTTCTCAGCCTCACTGGTTCTTTACCCTACTTGTGTGGAGTCTTTGTAATAAAATGTTGACTTCAGAAACCTATGGTCTCTGCCCAAGGGGGCCCCAATTACAGACGCTACAATCATTTTTAAATGGAGTCCTGTCAAGTTAACTTGGCTAGAAAAGAAGATTAATAAACCCACTGATCTGGTGAACAACTGATCAATAAAAATGCCACCTCGATTACATGATAAAGTCAAAAATCAAAGAGTATTGTTGCCCTCCTCAGCTTCGGCAGGACTGAAAAATTTCCATCTGAGATTTATCAAAGGATCTTGAAAGCCAAAGAAAGGTTTAGATGAAACTCAATTGATTTTGTGTTTCAGCCAGAACTCAGACCTTTCTACAGGTCACAGTCTGTCAGGTATATATAAAAAAAGAAATCGTAATTTTATCAGTGCTTCCTTTTATGGTGTAGAAGGAAGAAGTTCCCAGTGAAGGCTGGACTGATAAATGCTGGGCAGGTGTCTCTTTAAGCAGATGTAAATGAAAATGCCAAAAAGCTCAAGTTCAAAGGAAGGATTCAGTACCTGAAAAACGTCCCTTTATGGAATTCTTTGGCAAAGCATTTATCGAGAAAGGTTTCTTAACCAAGCCATAGAGCATGTATCCAAAAAGGTTTCTTAATCAAGCCATCGAGTCACAGCTTCAGCTGCAGTTCACGCCTCTCCCAGCCAGCACGATCACCAGCTTTTCTTTTTGGAGCCCCTGAGTCCACTTGTTAAGATGTGCTGCCCTGGGAAGGCTTCAGATCAGAGAGAGTGTTAACATCTGTCCCTCAGTTGCATAACTTTCTTTTTTATAAGCAACTCCTTGCAAGGAGATAACAATGGGCCAAACGAGTCACCTCTAGACATTTTTATCCTCTGTGCTTTTTTTTTTTTTTTTTTAATATCTGGAGGTGCACAGGGTTTATTCCCATAGAAAACCATTTAAAGAATGTAGATAACACCTATCCGTGTTGAGACGCCTGTCAAGAGAGTAAGGTACAATCCGCATCCTTGTGAGTTATTTATCACACCCTGAGGCTTGATGGAATATAGTTTCCTTGATGAAGAGATAAAAAGGAGCAACATAAAAGCAAGGTAAAAGAAGAACACTTCATTAAAACTGAATTTACCTTCTGGTCTTAACTTTTTTTTGAGTTGACTTTTTTTTTTTTTACTAGTATAATATTACTAAAATTTATCATCATAAAAATTTACTCTGTACAACGTCTTTCCAGAAAATGAACAGAGCAATAGGGAGGAAATGTGGTTGTAAAGGAACAAAAATGCAGAGAGACAGAGCAAACCAGAGAAGCTGAGAGACAAAAAGAAAGGAGGAGAGAGAGAGAGAGAGAGAGAGAGAGAAAGAGCATGGGGCGGAGGGAGACCGTGCACTCATGCACACACAAAGAAACTGACTTCAACAGAACTGGATTCCTCAAAATATAGTTAAAGAGACCAATGCCCCAGAGAATGGAAATAAATAGCTCTGAAAAAGCAAGGCCTTTCTTTTCTGTTGAAATTAGTGGAAAGAGGTCTGCTCAGTTGGACAGAGAGGACCACGCCCACTTCCACCTTTCTCCCAGAGGAGGGCTGTAAAATTAGGTCGTAAGAGAACAGGACAAGTTACCAGGATTCTAACTGGGGCAAATGAGGACTCTCACCTTAAAATGAGGGGGTCCAAGGAAAGGTTTCTGAGGTGCTTTGCAGTTCTGTAATTCTATGTCTCTCTGGGTGGGTAGGGAAGCCACTGGGAAGCACAGTAATGGGTTTAGGTCCAAGAAAGGGTGGAGAAGGGAGGAATAAAAGGTGTTTTATTTCAGGTTGAAATTTAATGCAAATTCCAGCTTGTTTACCCTCTCTCTTCCCATTGCTTTGCTAGAACAGAACCTCAGGAGTAAATAACCGCAGCAAGGGGACTATTTCAGGACAATGCAGGTTTAGCTAAATACAGCAATACAAGGAATCAATGCCTTTACAAAGCCCATCACTGTTTAAAAGAACTTAAATTTGAACTACATAAATAAGGCACATACAATTTCCTTGTAACAAATGGAAATGCTACATAAACAGCTAAACGCTCCTTTCACCACTATTCTTGATCACAAATCTTCCCCAACCTCTCTCAATGAGTTCACATGTTTCCTTTGCAGACTTTCTTCTAGGTAGAAACTGTGTAGTACTGTTGTATGGGGATAAGTATGAGTTGGTCCTTATTGGTGCCTAAGTTCTACCTCATTCCTGTGAGCTGTGCTGCAGTGCTCCAGGTCGTAGACAGACCATGGTCTGTTTAGTCATCCCTGTGATCTACAGTTAAATGGCCTCCATGCTGTTTGGTTTTTGCTACCCTAAAAAGGTTCCATCCTTTATAAGCCTCCGCATGCCCCATGTGATTGTTTGTTTCTCTAAGGTAGAAAGAATTTGGTTTCTAACCTTGAGGCTTCCAGGTCTTACAAGGGCAGCTTGAATTTGGCCTAATGCCAGAGAAGGGGTCTGAAAAACTGCCCCAAAATTTGAGAGAAAGGAAGAATTACTCTTCCATCTGAGCAGCCCATTTACCAGCTACGTATAATGACTACGGTACTCATTTTCCTGTCTAGGTGATATAATTGATTAAGAATGCTAAATGTAGCATCACCCTAAAATACTATTTGAATATCCTTTCTTCCATAACTTGCTTGTTAAATATGCATTTCAGGGATTAAAAATAACCATCATTTTCCTTTACTTTCAACATAATGTAAAGAGCCACTTTGTAAGAGTAATGCCTTTTCTTTTACGAAATGAATGCTTAATGAATAACATGAGATGGCAGAGAAAGAAAAGGGAACCATGTCAAAATTGAAAAGCAGCTGATAAGCTCCCATAGTCATCTCTGACACGTATGTCTATACTGGCAGCTTCAGGATCAATCCGGTCACAAATCCTCTGAGCAGCTGTCTGTATGCCGTTGACTAATGAAGCTCTTTGAGTGCTCCGTCATTAATGTGATGAAGAGGGAGAAGGGATCAAGAAAGAAAGAGTGGACCAAAGAAGAGACATTCTAAAAAGGGACTCTCCTTCCCCAGCCACTTGTAGAAATCCATTCCAGGTCAACTGGGACCAATTGTGAGTTCTGGCCTTGGGCAAAATTCCTATTTGCAGTCAATAAATTAATGGGTGACACCTTGAAATGGGTTGGCTTTAACTGAATCAATGTCTGATGTGGCAATCTATCCTCAGGCCAAATTCCCACTGAAGTTCCTAGGTTGGGAAAGAAAAGGATGGCTCCTAAAACTTATTTTTTTTTAAATCACTACTGAAAAAAAAAGCAGTGTTCTGGCTCTCATACTTTTATTTTTCTGTCTTTGCCTATCCTCTCTTTAACTGGCATGGAAGAACTCCTGATGTCCATGTTAATGGATTGCATTTGTACAGAACTCTACGATGTACAGAGTTCTTTCTCTGGCTGATTCTAGTTTAATCTATTTCCTCTAAAAAAAAAAAAAAAAAGCTGTCCATAAGGCCAAAGAGGTAACTGTTCCTGTACAGTAGCTCCTTTTGAAACCTCTAGGCGGCAGGAAGCAGAGAAGGGCTACTCTGTTGGTTCAGCTGGCTGTTACAGCTGAAGATAACACAAACCACAAATCTGTCGAGGTTCATGTTTTCTTGGAGGGGGAGGAGAATTCAGAGAGAAAAAGAAAGAGAAGTTCAAGCTTAATGTTTCATAACTGTGTGCTTTTCTTCAGGTTTTATTCCTGTAATATTCTGTGTGTGTGTGGCCTGGCCCTTCCTAACACAGCCCTATTGAAGAAGAAGGGGAGGGAAAAGGGGCAGAGAGGAAGGGTGGAGGTAGGCATAAAAAACGAGCCTTTGGTGGGGGTGGGAGACCACTGCTTTTAAGTACCAACTGTGACCTTAACTGAATCTAGTTAAGGCCTCCTGGAATTAAGACAACCTTTCAATTTTGAAAATAGGGGGTAGGTATGTGTCTGGAATTTGTAGGGAAGCCAAAAAAGGGAAGTGATCCACTTTAGAATCTCCTCTGGAAAAAGTGGGTTCCTGAGGTATCAAAAAGTTGATGGGCTGAGAGCTTTCCCTTGCCTGCAGGTGTATGTGTGTAATATTGGCTGGGGGTTGGGGGGAGGGAACAAAATTAATTCTGAGAAGTAAAGATGGTTGAAACATTGACCCACACTTTTCTTTGTATTTTGGAGTCTTTTTGTGGGATTACAAAACAGGAGAAAGATTAAAAAAAAAAAAAACAACTTGTGGAAAAAGAACAAGCATCGGCATGTTCACATTATGTATGCAACGCTGTTCCCACCACCAGATGGAGAGTCTAACAAGCTTAGCTGCTTAGGAGAAGCAGATTTTATTTGCAGGTTGGCCAAGCTATTTCCTGCCTTTGGAGCAAAAACCAGTGCAGCCACCGTAACCTGATGATATTTTTTTTCTCTCTGAATATCATACCTCTTATATAACAAGCACACTCCTCTTTTAAGGGCTCCAAATGGAGAAATACAATAGCACTATTGTATCTCTTCCCCTGAGATCACCCCTTTCTCCTTAACAATACACCATTCCTGGGATTTCTGAATGTAAATACAGAAAACGACAATCGTGTTACTCTCTCAAGAGTGAGGAAACATGACCGAAACACAGAGCGGTGATGAAGTCCTATAACCTTGAAAAGAAGTAATGAAAATAGGGCCAGTTGTCCTTTTGCAGGTTGAGTTGGGGTGTGTCAAAGCAGACAGGGGGTGCTGGGCAGGTAAGTGGGAGATGGAGGAGATGATGGTGCCCAGGAGGTAAAGGCTCTGAGATGGTGTTTGACCATGCATGTCCATGAGGGAATGTCCACAAGGGAATATTTCTTTTCCTTTTTTTTTTTTTTTTTTTGAGACAGAGCCTCAAGCTGTCACCTTGGGTAGAGAACCGTGGCATCACAGCTCACAGCAACCTCCAACTCCTGGGCTCAAGCGAGCCTCCTGCCTCAGCCTCCCAAGTAGCTGGGACTACAGGCACTCGCCACAATGCCCGGCTAATTTTTGGTTGCAGCCGTCATTGTTGTTTGGCGGTCTGGGCTGGATTCAAACCCGCCAGCTCAGGTGTATGTGGCTGGCGCCTTAGCCGGTTGAGCCATAGGTGCCGAGCCACAAGGGAATATTTCTTAGGTGTCCAAGCCTAGAACTAAAAGGGACCTTAGATTTCATACGATGCAATCCCCCCATTTGACAGGATGACTTTCTAGGCTTAGCGGCACACTCAAGCCTAGGTCCTGGGGCCGGTGTCTCCCAGGTTGGTATTTTCCATTGCTTTGAGTTGGGCATTTTAGCAGTCAGGTTAAAACACACGGTCTCTGTCTTCTAGTAGCTTACAGTTTAAAATGTCTATTTCCCAGAAAATAGGAATGAGTGGGCACTGAGACGGCCAAAGAAGGTGCTCAGTTCTAAGCCTGCCTTGCTGGGCGACTATAAGGAAACCACTGATCTTGTCCGTGCTGGGAATAAACCCAATGGAAATGAGGAACTGGGGGCGGCATCGTTAGCATTTTTAAGAGTCAGCAGTTCTCTACTAAACCAACGTGGACTCTTTACTGTGCCATGAGAGGCCCAAGAGTAGTCAAATGTGAGTTTGAATTTCCCATATTTGCAAGTTGATGTTGAATAATAGCACTACCTGCTTCTGTATCGGAGGTCAACGTGCATTCTCACGGCAACATAAAATACCCCCTCTGTACTTCTTCCTCTGTAAACAGGCCCCTGTCGGCTTCCTGACCGACTTCTGGTAAGTCAGCCTAAAATCATTCCTGGCATTTACCTCACAGGGGGTTAAAACTTCCTCTTCACAAACTGAGGGTTCCGTGCGGAGGAGAAAGACTACACAGAAGGATATTGTTGTTTATTTTGTACCGACTGGGAGAAGAGAATGACGAAAGGAGAAAAATGCTGTGGTATAATTTTAAAAATCCAGCCAGATTCACAAGAAAAAATTTTACAGGTTTTTTTTTTTTTTTTAACTCCCCCTCTCCTTTCCACTTCATCTAAACCATCTCCTAAAATGTCCTTATTCGGGTGAGAAGGACCATGCTATTAAACCCTGTGTGGAAATCCAGGAACAAAAGATTTGACCGGAAGTGGCATGGATAGAGTGTAGTGATATTGACCCAGTAGACTCTCACCTTGACCCTGGAAGGGTTTGGGGGCAGACAAGGAGTTTCCTGCGGGTCTGTTTTCACCTTTCTCTTTACCAAGACTGGAAGAAGAATATGATGGCAAAAAAGGAGCCATAACTTCTTTCCTCTGCCCGATCTACTTCTTTCAGAGAAATAAAATGAGCACAGCCATATTCATCCAAGACCCTGAGAATGGGTGGAAAGTGGCAATAGTGTGTATCAAACTCACCTGTATTATTGGAGACCAGGAAAATCCAAGCAGAACAGGGTTGCTTTTAGCTTGCAACTGTGTGTCAACTGCACACATGGGCCTGTTTATAAAGAATATACATTTCTTTAATGTATGTTTGGTCTTAACCCCCCCAAGAATACGGTGCTGGTCAGTGCTATGTCTTAGAATCTTCTGCTAATGGAAGCTTCAGAGGTGGCATACGTATAATGAGGAATTAAGGTCTGGTGAAAAAAGCCCCAAGAATGAGCTGGTGGAAACTTCCATGCTATTACATTAGGATATGCAGACAAGTTGATATAGTGTTGAAACAGTCAGAATGAGACAATATTAAAAATATTTATTTAGGGCCCCAAGGTAGGTGTTGAAATTTATATAAAGGGCATGCAGCCCCACCCAGCTGTCTTTCTGTGCATTACCTTGCTTTTTAAAAGGCCGAACATCTCTTGAGCATTGATATGCTTTATTTACTAAAAGTAAAAATACCTGTTATCCCATTTTTCTTGTAGGGATAAAAAAATAATAATTTGTTCAAGCACCAGGCAGGAAAAAGAAATGGCTTTTCCCCTCCTTTTTAATCTGCTTTGATGACATGGCAACCAAATAACCGAGCTGTGCTTATAGACTCAAAATATTGAATCAGAGTCTCTAAGGTGGAGCCAGATCAGCAGAACTTTTCTGAAGTTTGCCAGATGATTCTATTGTGCTGTCAAGGTTGAGAAACCTCTTGTCTGAAGTCTAACCAGTCTGAACTGCTATTAAGTAAGGAGAAAACTTAGTCCAATAAAGAACACTAGGAAAAGGAAACATGTAAATGAACTGTGAAATAGAAATGTGTTGCTTTATGAATTGCTTCATTGAATTAAGGGCATAAAAAGAACTTAGAGAGTTCAATTATTTCATTCATATGCCTCCAGTTAGGAACACACGCCAAGAATGGATATTCCGTTCTGAACGGCATTCAGTTCTAGGGATGCAAATCTTTTTCTGTAATCCATTTCCCAAACAATGCAATGGAAAAATGAGTGAAAAGACCAATAGTGCACTGCACCATGGGAAGAACCCATTTTAACGCAAAATAAACATGGAAGGGAAGGGTTAAATTAGGACTGATTTGAGATGATGTATCATGGGTCAATTTTCATGTATGCATATTATCAACAAAACAGATTTTGTAAAACCAATTTATGAGTGCTCTTAGAGCTCCCTACCAGAATTTTTCTTCTTAGTTAATGCTAGAACAGATGTTTTTATCTATTTCTATGATCTTATAAAGGTACTGGTCTGGCTAAATTCACAGATAATTTCTAGGTCATAATAGCAATAACCTATAACTTACCCATATTTGAAAGCTGTGATTATCAGAGAAGAAAATTATAGGGGAATCTTTCATCTTCATTGAGTTACAAGAGGATAGGAAAGCCTTTTAAAATGAAAGACCAAAAAGAGTCATATACATGTGAAGGCTGAAAATATAAAATCTGTTTTCTTAATTCAAGGAAGGTGGCCACATTTAATGGAAAGAATTTTTTTTTTTTAAGAGCTGAGTATACAATTGGCTAGAATGACACTGATGTTCAAGTCTGAAGGTCTCACCTCCTGGGTTCCTTTGGGGGTAATTTTTTTTTGTCTTGTCTCACTGCACTCAAGAAAGGAGTGGAGATTCCTTAGCAAGGTGTGAGTGGCCATGGGGAGAGAGCTGAGGGTGGGATTTCATCAGGTCCACAGCAGACAGTGGCCCTCATCATTTGTACTTAGCAGTACTTCAAGGCACTGAGTGTAGGGAAAGAAAGCCATAGTTCAACAATGACAAATGGGCCAACGGGAGACAAAAAACAGGGAACAATTACTTAGCCCACTCTATGAATGAGTAAGACTCTCCTAGCTCAACACAGATTCTGTCTAAACTCTCCCCAAGATCATGTTAGGATTTTCATGTACCCTAAATGCTCTTTTTTGCCTTTGTAGGTTCCTTATTTCATTAAAAAAATACTAAAAAGTCTATTTTATGATTGTGTTAGTATAAAGACAAATATATTAATGATGTCTATTAACATATTTTCTTTAAATTAAACATGTTTTTCTTCTGTTTTTAAAAGAAATTAAAAGGTTTTGTGGGTTTTTAAAAGCTTGTGTCAGACCTTCAGCACTGTGCCAGCTACCTGATGGAAGAATCAGCCTCAGACTGTAGCAGGCTAAGTGAGGAGGGGACCGGCAGAACTGAGTCAGAATAACAGCAGGGAGGACAAATCACCGAGGGCCTCATAGGCCAAAGTACAATGGAAAGGATGCTGGAGTTTATTTTCACAAGTGAGAAGGGACATTTTGGAAGGTGATAAACAGAGAAGTGATATGATGGGATACATTTTAAAGAGATCACTCCTTTTGTGGGGAGTATGCTATAGGTGGTAAGCAGGAAAATCAGTCCAGAGGCTATTCTGATGATCCAGGAAAATGATGATATGGTTTTCCCTAAAGTGATGGAGGTGGTAAGAAGTGGTCATATTCTGGATAGATATGGAAAATAAAGGCAAGAAAGATTGGCTGATGTTAGAGGATCAGATGTCGAATGTGATAGAGAAGATTCAAGGATGACTTCAAAGCTTTTGTTTGAACAATGGGAAGGGGGAAGTTATTATTTATTGAGATGGGAAAAATTGCATGGAAAGGCACATTTTGGGAGGAAAATCAAGAGTTCAGTTTTGGACATGGTAAGTTTTGCATCTTTCTTAGGCATCCAAGAAGAGACAGATGGCTGGAGTGTAGAGGTAGGTATCTGGGAGTATCTGCTTAGAGGTGATATTTAAAGCCATGAGAGAGGATGGGGGGGGGAATGTTAGGATTTGGTGTAGATTGGGGAAGAGATCCAGGGGCTACGGTCTCAGGCACCCTGATACTCAGAGGTTAAGACGTGAAAAGGAGCCAGCAAAAGCAACTTTGTGGAAGTAGTCAGTCATGGTGGACACAGGGCAGTGTGCTGCAGACCAAGTGAAGATGCCATCAGGTCTGGATGTGCAGTTGCTTTCAAACACTGACCTTATCCAGCTGTTTAACACCCCATGGAATTACAGGATACCCACAAACTTCCTTCCTGATATGAGAGAAAGCTAAGTTCCTACTGTCCAAAATGGAATGGAAAATTAACCTAACAACCCTCCTCCAACTTCTCTTTATGACAAAGACATTTAAATAGTACCAGATGTTCAATTAAGGCACACATATCACCACAAGGGTAAAATAAGCCCCCCAAATAAAGAAATCTTGTTTTCTGGTGGAAAAGCTGTTTCAGTAGATGGACCACTTCCTCTGATTACATCTGCAAAGGCATCCAGCATGATTCTTGATGTAATAGAAGGAAATTACGTGGGAAAGCATGAAGGAAGGAAATTGTGGAAGCGTAAAATTGTGGGAAGCATGTAAAAATGGTCGTGATGAGGAAGAGATCCAGTAGTGAATTCTGTTCTAAATATTGACATGGAGGCTATGATGAGGGAGGAGCTCAAAAAAAAAAAAAAAAAAGAAGGAGAAAGCATGGCTTAGACCTAGAAGAGAAGAAATCAAAATACAATCAGGAAAAAACAAAAGCAAAATATTTGCAGCCATGGGCTGAATGGCTCTCCCCCACGCCTGAAATTCATATGTGGAATCCCCATCCCCAGTGTGATGGTACAGTAGCTTCCCCTTAACCAAAGGAGAAACTTACATGTTTCAAGATACCCAGTGGATGCCTGAAACCATGAGTAGTACTTAACTATAAATTATGTTTTTTCTGTATGTACATATCCATAATAAAGTTTAATCTATAAATTAGGCATAGCAAGAGATTAAAAATAGTAACTAATAATAAAATAGAACCATTTTAACAATATACAGTTGACCTTTGAACGATGTGTGGTCAGGCGTGTGAACCCTCCCATGCAGTTTGACAGCCTTCCCCGCCCCCCATATAAACCCAACCTAACTACTAAAAGCTTACTATTGACTGGAAGCCTTAACAATAAATCAAACAACCAACACATATTTTCTATGTTATATGTGTTATATATTGTATTCTCATAGTAAGTAAGCTAGAGAAAAGAAAATCTTATTAAGAAAATCATAAGTAACTCAATACCTAAAATTTTATCAGGCTTATCAATAATTTCAATCAATGTGAATGGCTTAAATTGTCCTCTAAAGAGGCACAGATTGGCTGATTGGATACAGAAACTCAGACCAGACATCTTTTGTATACAAGAATCTCATCTTACCTTAAAAGACAAATATAGACTCAGGGTGAAGGTATGGTCATCAATATTCCAGGCTAATGGAAAGCAGAAAAAAGCTGGTGTTGCAATTTTATTTGCAGATATAATAGGTTTTAAACCAACAAAAGTAACCAAAGATAAAGATGGCCACTTTATATTTGTTAAGGGCAATGCTCAATACGATGAGATCTCAATTATCAAGATCTATGCACCCAACCAGAAAGCACCTCAATTTATAAAAGAGACTCTAACTGGCATGAGCAACTTGATCTCCCCCAGCCCCATCATAGTTGGAGATTTTAACATTGCTTTGGCAGTGTTGGATAGATCCTCCAATAAGAAGCTTAGCAAAGAAATCTTAGATTTAAATTTAACTATTCAACTCCTGGACTTATCAGACATCTACAGAACATTTCATCCTAACAATACACATTTTTCTCATCAGTGTATGGAACATACTCCAAAATAGATCACATCTTAGGCCACAAATCTAGTCTCAGCAAATTTAAAGGAATAGAAATTATTCCATGCATCTTCTTGGACCATCATGGAATAAAAGTTGAACTCAGCAACAACAGGAATCTGCAGACTCATACAAAAACATGGAAGCTAAATAACCTTATAGCTAAATAACCTTATGCTGAACGATAGATGGGTTAGAGATGAGATCAAGAAGGAAATTACCAAATTTTTAGAACAAAATGATAATTAAGATATGAGTTATCAGAACCTCTGGGATACCGGAAAGGAAGTCCTAAGAGGGAAATTTATAGCACTGCAAGCCTTCTTCAAGAGAATGGAAAGAGAGCAAGTTAACAACTTAATGGGATATCTCAAGCAGCTGGAAAAG
>CAUYQV010078211.1:0-22065 GCA_963574575.1 Galagoides demidoff
AGAATGTGAACGTTTTAAAACAATAACTAAGAAAATGACATGAAGGCGATGTTAACCAGTTTGATGGAAGTGTTTTGGATTGTGTGTGAAAACCCCACACTGTACCCCAGAAGTGCATTAATGTACATAGTTACCATTCAATAAAAATAATAATAATTTCATTAATTGGATGAAAGGCTGAATAGAAGCCTAGTTTCTTAGGAACAAAACTGTTTTCCTCTGCCTTTGAGAATAAGTTCTGAATGCCAAAATATCATAGTACATTGGAAGTGCAGTCAAATGGAAATGGATTAAAATCAGTGAGAAAAACTTCATACTAATTTAGAAACAGAAATACAGACTACATAAATAAGATTATTGAGAATGACTTTTATTTGAAAGAGTAACAGAGAGTGCCACTCTGTTTTGGACTAGCTCTGTAGAATAATTATTTTTTTTCACAGCTATCATAATAGGCTTGGGATCCCAAAGGTAATTCCTGCCTGACACACACAATATTACCAAAGCTCACTAATCAGCTGGGATGTACCAATTCAGAGAAATATTGAAGAGCTTGTAGAAGATTCACAGATATGTTTGCATTTATAATAGTATTATTATTAAATCTCTTTTTAAAAAAAATATATTCACAGCATGACTCTCCTAACATTCTCCTACTGTAGTCAGAATGGACTCAGGGAACACACACATGAAGGAAATAGACAAAAAATGAAGGCTTCCCTCTGGCTTGAGAGCTGCTCAGTTCCTCATTTTTCTAAAATGTTTGGACAGTTCTTAGAAATAAAAGAAGGTCAAATCAAAATATTGATTTTAAAAACCTAATTAATAAGCAAGCAACTTGTCAGCAAAAGCATAGCTATAAAGTCTGACAATTAAGTTTGCAAATTCATCCTAGAAAAAGTGTTACATACATCATTGCTGAGTATCTCTATGGTCACCAAATGGTTAAAGGGAATACTTTGAAGGTGACTATAGTAATATTCAGTAACACTTTTTCTTAGACCAGTTTGTGAACTTAATAGTCAGACTTCATATGAATTACTCACATGTAACATAGAGGCTTATAAAGCATATGAGGGAGAACTTTATGTTTTATTTATTCCTTTGTTATATAATCTGTCTTCCATTACAAATAATTTTCTGTTTTTTATTGGGTTTTTTTGCAGTTTTTGGCCAGGGCTGGGTTTGAACTTGTCACCTCCAGTATATGGGGCTGGCACCCTACTCCTTGAGCCACAGGCGCTGCCCCATCACAGATGACTTTTAAATGGCTTACAGGATTCTGCGATGGGTGACTGCAGTGGAAGCAAGGTATTTTAATATTCTTGAATCTCCTTATAAAGAACAAGCAGAGAAACTCTGACAGCAAAAACAAAATTCCCTGGGCAATGCATGTGGCAAACCAGGTGAGAAAATATCCCTAAAAACTCCAAAATATGAAAAACCAAAGCACCCACAGCTACGAGCCCCTTGTGGGCTCACCTTTTGTGTAAGGAGAAGCAGAGAAGCCAACAGGGCACTGGCAACCCTAAGAATAGAACCCCAGTGGACTCCATAGAGGCCCCACACCATCTGAGAGAGTATTGTAGGGTCCTTTGGTTTTACCAAAATCCCTTACAATGAAAAGAAATTAGTGAGGAAGAATCCAAATTGGAATCCAAATTGGCTGAGGCAATTAAAACAGAGGAAAGAGAAGGTCCAGACCAGTACCAAGAAAACAACCTTACCAGAGAATGGGACACTAGAGCCACCAAACTGGGAAATCTACCCCAACCGCTAGCTCACTGGAAAGACTGGAAATTGATTTCCCTTAAAAATTATCTCAGAAAAAAATCACAACTGTATCCTATACAAAGTCATTAAATGATAGAGAGAGAAAGGCAAAACAACATCATCCAAACAATAAAAATCAGTCAAAAGGAATGCCCACAGAAAGATACAAAGTGTAATCTAACATGTAGAAGACACTTAATTGAAATAAAGAAAATGGTGGAAGATAATGAAGAATAACAGAAATCAGAATTAGTTTCAGAATTAGTAGAAAGTAAAATTGAGGTGTATACAGACAAGGAAAATTTGAAAAGAAAGGTGACAGAACCTATAGAAACAATTAAGAATAAAAGAAAATGATGACATAATTTAAGACTAAAGTGGAAAAGGAATACAAGAACAAGGAAACATGAACACTACATTTATGGATTAGAGGACTCAGTAAACTAGAAAGAAGGAACCTAGGAAAAACTCAGCCAACATCAGGCCCAATGGTGAAAGACTGAAGGGTTTCTCCCTAATACACAAAGCAAGACAAAGCTATCAGCTCCTACCACTTTTATTTAACATTATACTGAAGGGTCTAGCCAGGGCAATTAGGCAAGAAAATAAAGGCATTTGCATGCAGAAATAAAGAAGTAACATTATGTGCTCCTGCTGGCAGCATATATATTAAAAAAGAAAAAAAGGAGTAAAAGTATCACTATTCGCAGGTGACATAATCTCATATTCAGAAAATCCTAAGAAATCCACTAGAAACCCATTAGAACTAATAAATGGATATAACAATCTTGCATAATACAAAGCAATATTCACAAATTAATTATGTTTCAGTACAGTTGCAATAGGCAAGCCAAAAGTGAAATTAATTGCTCCATTTATAATGAAATCAAAATAACATAAGAATAAAATACTGACCATCAAAATCTCAAAGGCATTTTCTACAAAAATAGAAAAACCATTACTAAAATTTATGTGGAAACACAAAAGACCCTAACCACTCAAAGCAATCTTGAGAAAGAAGAACAAAGCTAAAGATATCACACATCTTGATTTCAAAATATATTACAAAACTATAGAACTTAAAACAGACTGGTACTTGTATAAAGACAGACATATAGACCAATAGAACCAAATAGAGATCCCAGAAATAAAACCAGTGCATGTATGGTCAACTGTCTTTGACAAAGTTGCCAAGAATACATAATAGGAATAAGATAGTCTCTTCAACAAATCCTGGGAATGCTCAACAAATCCAAATGAAGTTGGATTTTTACCTTAGACATTACACAAAAATCAAGTCAAACTAGATTAGACTTAAATATACAACCAGGAACTATAAAACTACTAGAAGAAAACATAGGGAGGAAATTTCTTGACATTGGTATTGACAATGATATCTTGCATATGACACAGAAAGCACAGGCAACAGAAGCAAAAATAGGTAAGTGGGGCTATAGCAAACTAAAAAGCTACTGAGTAATAAAGGAAACAATTGAATGAAAAGGCAGTCTATGAAAAGGGAGAAAGTATTTTATAAATTATGTATCTGATAAGGAGCTACCATTCAGAATATGTGAAGAACTACAACTCATTGGCAAAAACAAAATTTAAAAATGGGCAAATGACTTCAATAAACATTTTTCAAAGAATACATACAAATGATCAACAAGTATGTGAAAATGCTCAACATCTCTGACCAGGGACATGAAAGCCAAAGCCACAATGAGATATCACTATCATACATGTTAGGATGGCTATTATCTTAAAAAAATAAATAAATAAGAGGAAGGCAAGAAAGTAGGGAAATTGGGACCCTTGTACACTGTTGGTAGGAATGTAAAATGGTGCAGCCACTTTGGAAAACAATAAGGAAGTTCCTCGAAAATTTAAAAATAGAAATATCATATGAGCCAGTAATCCCACTTTGGGGTATATATCCAAAGGAAATGAAGTCGTCATCTTAAAGAGAATCTATACTCCCTTGTTCATTCATACCATTCACAATAGCCAAGATACAGAAATAACCTAAATGTCCACTGATGGAAGAAAGGATAAAGAAAAATGGTAGACCAGCCGTTCTCAACTTGTGGGTTGTGACCCACAGGAACTGTATTAAAGGGCCACGGCATTAGGAAGGTTGAGAACTACTGTGGTAGACATATACAAGGGGATATAAATCATTCAGCATTAAAAAAGGAGGAAATACTAAAATATGTTATGACTCAGATAAAGTTGGAGGACATCTTAATAAGTTAAATAGATGAGTTACAGAAGGAAAAATACTTCAAGATTTCACTTATATGAGGAATCTAAAAATAATCTTGCAGAAACAGAGAGTAAAACAGTGGTTGCCAGGGCCTTGGGGGTGGGAGAAATAAGGATTTGCTAATCATGGGCATAGTTTAAGCTGTGCAAGATAAGTAAGTTCTAGAGATCCAGTGTACAATGTGGTGTCTCTAGTTAACAATACTATACATATACTTCAAAATCTGTTAAGAAGGTGGATTTCCTATTACACATTCTTACTACCATAAAATTAAACTTTATTTAAGCATTTAAATAAAGTTTATTTTTTTTCTAATATTTTCTAAATATTAGAAAATATTTTGGACTCGAGAATATCACTTGAACTCAATAGATATTTTAGATTTGTATTTTGGAAGAATAAAAATAAGGGCATGAATGCAAGAAAAAAAATATGTATTTCTTAATTCTACCCCCTTGAAAATGCTCAGATAAGAAAGTGATTAAGTCACTGTCAATGAACATTCCCAGAATCATTTAACTGTGATCTCTAAATACCTTGTTCCTCTGAAAAGAACCTGGTCTCCTGAGAGAAACGACTGATTCTGAGTCTGCAACAGAAAAAGTAATGATGAACTTGGAACATCTTGTCATACAAGAATCAAGACCATGTCAAAAGATGTCAAAAGGCATCTTGAATAGGCTCCGTTTGCCCCAAAATGGGGCAGTATAAATGCTGCTAAGGACAATAACTGTAATTGTTGAAATACAGCAAAAATATGTATATGAGAATATGATACATTAAAAAACACTCACGGGTAACATGGGAGAATGCTCAGAAACCAATCTGCTGTTTTCAAAATTGGTGCAATAAACAGAGTCAAGCCTTCCTCCTGCTCTTCCTGTAAGAATTATACCTCAGTTAACACATGATGAAGGGATGTTTCTCTTACAGCTAAGAGTCAGCTAAGAAATAAAAAATCAATGATAGGAAATCACTGTGATTGATGGATAAATCTAGAAATTAATCATCAATGGCTGCTGGCATGGGGTGGGGATGGGGCAGATAAAAAGGGAAAGATTAAGAGAGACAGAGGCAGAGAGGTAGAGAGAATAGCAGGCATAAGAAACATGGACGTGCCTATGACGTAATCTCATCAAGAAAAGTAGAACTTGAATTGGAGTAAGCTCTAGATGTTTTGAACCTTTTTTATTGCATGACACACTTGAACCTACAGCTAAATCTCTGAGGCAAACTTAAATTATGTTGATTAAAAAAAAAAAGTAAGAAAAAAGAATATACTTACTGTGCTTTGAATCTTTTGAAAATAACTTAATGATCTTCGAAAATTTTTGCAGCACACACCTAAGATCCTCTCATGGCACACCAGTTGAAAATCACTGCTCTGGATTTAACAATCAATTTACAGAAAAGTATAGAGAACATAGAAAAAGGTTGAATGACCTTTCACAGATGCAAGTCAGCAAAATCCAGACTGCAGGACACTCTACAGTACCAGGGACCCAGTTCTTCAACAGAATATTGCTGGGAAAATAAAAAAAGAAAAGGAAGGGGAACCAGAGAAGACTTAAGAGACCTACTAGGCAATCTCTACATGTAGATTTTACTTGGACCTTGAGTCAAACAAACTGTTAAATACACACACACACACACACACACACTGCAATTTGCAAACTGTGAATACTGGATATGTGATGGTAAGATATGGCTTAATTTTAGACATAAGAATAATATTGTAGTTGTATATTTTTAAAAGACCCTATCTTTTAGACAAACATTCTAAAATATTTATAATTTATATGGCATCTAGAATTCATTTCAAAATAATCAGAGTGAGAGTGAAAAAGGGGGAGGTGACTGAAACAGAATTAGCCACATGTTGATAACTGTGAAGCTGGTGCCTGGTAGATACATGGGCGTTCTTCATACTATTCTCTCTACACTTGTTTTAAATTTTGTATAATAAAAAAGGTTTTAAATAATAAAATCACTAGAAAAAAAGAAATACCAAAAACTGGCAAAAAAAAAAAAATTGCTTATAGGGTGGCGCCTATGGCTCAGTGGGTGGGGCACCAGCCCCATATACCAAGAGTGGCTGGTTCAAACCTGGCCCCAACCAAACTGCAACAAAAAAATAGCTAGGCATTGTGGTGGGCACCTGTAGTCCCAGCTACTTGGGAGGCTGAGACAAGAGAATCGCCTAAGCTCAGGAGTTCAAGGTTGCTGTGAGCTGTGATGCCACAGCACTCTACCGAGGGCAACAAAGTGAAACTCTGTCTCTACAAAAAAAAAAAAAAAAATTGCTTATAAAGAAAAACAAGAATGAACCAAAGTACAACCAAGAATGAAGTTTAAAATGCGTTTTAGGACCTACACACAGGCTATAGGTAGGACACAAATTTTCCCAACACTTTCTACCAGTTAATGTAAAAAGTAAATATTTGAGTTACAGAGTTTATAATGTCAATCAGATAAATACCAATTGCTCGGGAAAAGCCACCTGCTTAGTAGTTTACTCTTGATGTCAAAGAAGTCACTTGAAGGGGATGCTGTGTGTCCATTCACTTATGCATGCATGCATTCATTCATCGTTTCAGCAGATATTTTCTGATCACCTACCCTATGCCAGGCCGTGTCAGAAGCCGGAGGCACAGTGATGAGCATGAAGACCAAAGGAGCTCTTGCCTTTGCTGGGCTCACAGTTCAGTGAAGAAAAACAATAAATTAATTAACAGTTAAAATAAAGCTGTGATGGGGATTCAGCATGGATACCTAATCCCAGCTCTGGATAAAGGAAGACTTGCTTCCTAGAGAAAGAGATGTGCCTTGGTTGATATGTGAATTGAAGGGTCGGACTTAGTGAGGAGGGGGTAGTGGAAGGGAAGAACTTCTCAGATGGTGAGAGGAGCCACGCTGGAAAGCCAGAGCAGGGCAGTGAGCTGGGGACGATACCGAGAAGGTCGGCATCAGACCTGCCTGTCACAACCAACTCTTGATTTTCTCTCGGCGCGTGCTCCTCTTCCAGGCCTCTCATTCCAGCAATGACAACTCTATCCATCCTTTAATCAAAAACCTTGAGGTGCTTTGGTGCCTGTTTTTTTTTTTTTTTAAGCAACATCCAATCCCTGAATAAACCCCATTTGATTTAAAGAAAGCAAATGGTTCTTTCTGCTTCTGTCTTTGGTTATGCACCACCACTGTCTCCAGGGTCTAAAGGGATATTTTTATATAAATGGCAGATAAAAGTGTTCTTTTATTCACACCTCTATGGCTTCCTCGCTCAGAAGAAAATCCAAAGTCCACCTGTAAGTCCCTGCCCCCTCAACCCTCACTCATCTTGTTTCCTGCTCATCACCAGCCCATGAAGCCCTCCTTGCCCTCCTTCCAATGTGCCAAGCATGTTTGCCTGCTGGGTAGGGCTTTTGTTCTTGCTGGTCCCTCCTCTTATAATGCCCTTTCCTAGAAGTCCCCAGACTTTATCTCTCCTTTCCTCAGGTATCTAAAGATCACTTTGCAATCGAGACTTTCCCTAACCATTGCACTTGAAATAGTGGTTCCCCTCCCCTGCTTTTTTCTACATAGCACCTGTGTGAGTTAGAGTAGCCTATTTGCTGTTACAATAACGGCAAAATTTCAGTAACTCCATACACAAAAACCAAAAGTTTATTTTTTTCTTTTTCTTTTTTTATTTGAGAGAGATCCTTACTCAGTTGCCCAGGCCAGAGTGCCATGGTGTCAGCCTAGCTCACAACCTCAAACTCTTTAGGTTCAAGTGATATTCCTACCTCAGTCTCCCAATTAGCTGAGACTGCAGGTGCCCAACACAATTACTGACTAATGTTTCTATTTTTAGTAGAGATGAGGTCTTATTCTTGCTCAGGCTGGTCTTGAACTCCTGAGCTCCCAGAGTGCTAGGATTATAAGCGTGAGCCACTGTGCCTGGCCAAAAGTTTATTTCTTGTTCATGCAACAGGGCACTCTTGATTAGACAACATTTCAAGGTAGCTCACCTTTTAGTAATGACTCTGGTCCCGGACTCCAAGTATCCCTGGCTCCTCACCTCTTTGGGTCTCTGAGTCTACTGCTGTTATCTATTGCATCTGATGTCAGATAGGTAAAGAGGAGGTGACAGAAGATAACACTGGGGTTCATTTTATGGGCCAAATCTAGGAGTTACACATCCCCTCTGCCCATGGTTCCCCAGTTATAGGCAGTCACATGGCTGTGCTTAACTCCAGGGAGAGCTGGAAAATGTAATCTAGCTCTGGACCCAGAGAAGAAGAAAGGCAATATGGTGAATGCCTAGCCAACCCGTAATATGGTCTGCCATTTATAGACATCAAATATTTGTTTCATCCCCTAATACAGTAGTCCCCAACACTTTTGACACCGGGGACTGGTTTCATGGAAGACAATCTTTCCGTGGATGGGCAGGGGGCAGGGAGTGTTTGGGGGATTATTTAAGTAGATAACATTTATTGTGCACTTTATGTTATTACCACATTGTAATAGACAATAAAATAATTGTACAACTCACCATAATGCAGGGTCAGTGGGAGCCCTGAGCTTGCTTTCCCAGACAGTCCCATCTGGGGATGAAGAGAGACAGTGACTCCTGAAGCCTGTTGCTCATGTCCTCAGCTGCACCTCAGGTCATCAGGCTTTAGATTCTCATAAGGAGCTGCAACCCAGATCCCTCGCATGTGCAGTTTACAGCAGGGTTCGCACTCCTATGAGACCCTAATGCCTAGGCTGATCCGCAGGCACTAGACAGGAGGTGGAGCTCAGGCAGTGATGAGAGCCTTGGGGAGCTGCTGTAAATACAGCTCACTTTCTCCCCATCTCCCCACCTCCTGCTGTGTGGCTACAGGTTAATACAAGCCCACCACCAGGGGGTTGGGGCCTGTACCTCTAATAAGTGGAACACTTCTCCATCTCCTCCTGAGAGGCAATTCTAACCCCATTCAGTTACTGCATTCAACTCAAGTCCAGGACATCTGGGTGATGTGAAGCCTTCTACAAAGGGCTCTGGGACTCATGAACTAAACAGTTTATTTACTATTTCACCTAATAATCAGTAGTGGACAGAAACAGGATAATCACAATCAGAACTGCTATAAATCCTGCCAGGGCCATTATAAGGTCTGCTATCTCTGAAACTGGGAAGATCTCACTCTTCTGTAGCCCGAATCTACTCTCTAAAAAGCAAGGTTGCTTTTCCTATTGTTCCCCATAACCCCTGGCTCCTCCTTCCATAAGGTCTTTCTTGTGTGTATTCTCCATAGTCACCTCTGAGGTCAAAAACTGTGACCTTGCTGGGGAGAGGAGAGCTTTGGGAACCCACTTCCTATGGGACAAGCGTGGGGCTGAGGATGTTTTTGGTCACAAACGGTCAAAAATCTTGGGTTTTTTTTAAATCTAGGATCATGCTTCTTTGGTTATTTCATTTTTTCAAAAACTTAAGTGTTTGGTCCATTTGCTACTAATCAGTTCCAAGTGCAAATAAGGACACTCATAGTTCTCTCTTAGGCATAGTTCTCAGGGCTGGTTATTGCCACTCTTTCTTGCCCCTACTTCTGCATCTTTCAACATGCTGGCAGCTATCCAGGGTTATCAGAAACAATAGACGGGAAAGCCACATCTCAATTTGATATTTCCTGGAGGTCTAAGTCACGTTGTTTAATCAAGAGGTTCTGTTGGTTTTTTATCTCCCAGAGCTCTTTTTTGTTCCTACGTCTCACTGTTAGGTTTGTTGGAAGCATTAGCTTCCAGCACTTCCGGGTACCAAATTTTAGGGCTAACTTTCCCCTTTCGTTTCTGCTTGTGAACCTGTCCCTTTCTCACCTTCTCTCTTAATTGTAACACTGGGCCATAGGCAGCCAATGATGCTCAACACGTTCCAAAGCTGACTTTTTTTCTTTTGTGTAAGGCAAGCACGCAACGAAGTGCACTGAGGAAGCGAAAGATAAGTTTACAGAGTAAGAAAAGTTTTCAAAGCAGGACACGTTTGCCATAGACAAGAAATGGGCCTCCATTGCAATGCCAAGTAGGCAAAGAGGCCCCAACACTGATTTCTTGAATCACTTCTCCTAGAGCTACCACTTTAGTGAGCACAAGGCCTGTCTTCCAAGTTTTCTCAGGCAATAATTTTAACAAATGGTTTATCACTTGTCGGACCCAAATGGATACATGTATATATATGAAAGGGGGTTTCTTAGGGAGAATGGGCTCATGTGATTGCAAAGAAGTCCCACAACAGGCCATCTGAAGCTGGGAGACAGACAAGTCCAAAAGCCTCAAAACCAGGAAAGCAGACAGTGCAGCCTGCAGTCTGGAATCAAGGCCAGGGAGCCCCTGACACCCCCAGCCCCGGAGGCTGCCAGTGTGAGTCCCACAGGCCAGAGGCCAAAGAACCTAGAGTTTGACATCAAATGGCAAGAGGGGAAAAAGTGTCTGGCTCTAGAAGGGAGAGAGAGTTTTCAGGAAAGTCAGTGAGCTGAATAGCTGCCTTCTCCCCCGAGCTTCTTAGCTGCACTGATTGGACAGTTCCTGCCCACAATGAGAGCAGCTCTTCCTCTCCCCATGCACTGATGTCCTCCAGAAACACCCTCAGAGACATACCCACAAACAGTGCTTCATGAGGCATCTCTTTATGGAGTCAAGGGGATGCCTAGTACTAACCAGCACAGACTGTGTCACATGGGTCATCATGTTTCCTGCCCCCAATATCAAGGTTACCATCACCCACCATCTGACTGCTAAGACAGTGCCACATAATTCTTGGCCACTCTTGGTGCCACCATGTGTATTAGTCAGAGTAGATTCATTTCTATAGGAATAACTCAAATGTAAATGGTCTAACAACATAAAAAGTTTATTCCTCACTGGCACAACAGTCCAACGCAAGTTTTTTGGCTAGAGAGCTCTTTTTTAGGTGGTGATACAGGGCCCCAGGCTCCTTCTGTTTGCCAGCTCTGCAACTAAACAGAGCTTCAGAGTCCCGTTCATAGTCCTGTGTCTCTCCTAATCTTCTTATAGTGGGGCTGAGAAAGCAGCTACAGAAGCTAAATGATGCAGAGCTTCTCTTGAGATGGGCTTAATACGGGCCCTCCTGCTACCATCTCGTGTCTAGGAACCAAATCCCACAGCTCCTCATGGACAGGGATTAGCAGAGAAGGACTTGGAGCTGCACCTGTCGGCAGTGAGCACAGTCACAATGGTCAAACCATGGAGGAGCTAAGTTCCAGTTATGGTGGTGGGTGCAGGAACAGGAAAGAAAGACTTGACATGAGATCACAATGCCTATTTGGTTTTGAGGCGAAGGAGCTAAAATCATCAAAAATGGGGGTTTAGAACCAAAATAATGAGAAAATGATACTGAGAGAAAAATGGAAACCAGAAAGAGAGGGTTGCTTTGCTAGTTATATTCTTTCCCTCCCCTTTTAAGGCATTGCAGTACAGCGAAGCTCACAAAATTTAAATAAAAATTCAGATTCCTAATGCACCACCTTGAAGGCTTCAGTGAAGGCTAATGCCCCTCCATGTGAGTTTCCCTACACATTCATGTGTTTTTGAAAGACTTTTGGCTCATTTTTGGAATTGAGTGTAAATGTTATCTACTCATATTCATTTTTCATAATATAATGGTATATGGATTTCTTAATAAAAATACTAGTTTTGATTTCTTGAGTACTTATTTTGTTCCAAGCATTATATTAAGCACTTTATACATATCATAGCAATAAATGGTCCCAATAACATAATCAAGGCTATTATTATCCTCATTTTGCTGCTGATAAAATGTAAGCAATGAGGAGTGAATGTCAAGCAACTTATCTCCAAATATATGGCCTGTAAGTGGCCAATCCATGCCTCAAACCTACGTCCTACTCCAGTATGTGTTATCCATGGTTACAAATAGTGTTCATGTGTATTTTGCTTCTGATTTCATTTTTCTAGTATCAGTGAATCTTTTGCTTTTGACCACAACTTTTGCTCAGGTAGTCTGTAAAAATTAACAGATGTTTTTAAACTAGATCCTTACTCTCCGGTTCTTTAACTCAGTTGCTAATCAACTTGTTCAGTCAGAACCCTTAAGTCCTTCTTTATTTGTCTAAGCCTGTAGTCAACTGAACATCTATCATGTACCAACCACTTCAGTCTACTGGATAAATTGAAAACAGGGACTTCCTCCCATATCCATAGTTCATCACCTGCAGAGAAACACATCTCAAGAAATAATTCTGAAACCATGGAGAGATATCATTACACATAATATCAGTTAGACCCTTAATATAATAAAGAATGTATTGTACAGCCACCAACTTGATTCCAGTTTGGAGAAAAGCCTATACCTAGAATGAAATATAATATTAATAACTAGGATGATAATCTAATGTTGTATATTCTTTCCACTCCCAATTCTTACAAAGAAACTACCATAACAAACAGTAAAAAGTACATGCTATCTCAATAGATCCATACCAAAAGACAAATAATTGAGATTAGTTTTTAGAATCAATCATGTAAAATAATTACTATTTAAAAAAATTATTCGAGTACTTCCATTCCCAAATAATTATTTGGGCCTGAACAACCCACATAATTGCCTCAATTTTGTGCTTTGTTTTAGCAGTAGAGACTGAGAGAAGAACATTTCAGACTGAAAGAAAACGGAACACAAATTTCTTCATCAATAAAACTAATTGACAGGTAAGCCCCAGACTCAAAAATAGTTGGAAAGCGTTCCCTAAACAGTGAAAATCAAATAGCAGGGCTGGAATCAATGACCATTACAATATGAATTTCTTAATAATCTCAGAAAGGATAAGTCTACCTAAGTATGATCTACAACTTAGAATACATACAAAAGAATGTTGAGTAATTCAACCAAATTAAATCATTTCTGTAAGGTAAACAAACACCTTGAAGAAAAGCAATCAACTGAAAAAAATATTTACAACCATTACATTCAAGGTACAGTTTTCCTAATATAAAAAGAACTTTATGAAGTCATAAGGAAAGTATCATCAATCTCGTAGAAAAGAGCAAATGATAGGAACACAAATTAGCAGAAAATACAAATGGATCTTAATCAGAAAATGATGCCCAACTTCGCATACAGTAAGAGAATATTATCACCATAATAGTGTTCTTTATTGGTCAAATTGGTGAAAGTAAATAAAAGAAACAAACCAACAGTGCATTGGTGAGAATGTAAATTGATGATATTTATATAAAGTAACTTTTTGAAAAAAAAATCCTTCAGAATCCAATAATCACGTGTGTAATACAATAATATACTTACAAGATTGTTCATTGTATTACTGTTTAAAGTAATAGAAGAGTGAAAGTAACCCTAATGTTATTAGATTGGGTTAAATAAATTGTGGTACATCTAAAGAATGCAATACTAAGTAGCTATAAATAATAATGTGGATGATCGTCATGTACTGATGTGAAACTGTGTCTATCTATATTGCTAAATGAACACAGCAAAGGGTAGAATCATGTGTGTGACTTGCTCTTTTTCTACAAAAAAAGACGAAGAAATAAAAAAAAATGCAAAATGGTCTTAGAAGACCACTGGAAGAATAAAAAAGAAATAAAGTGTTTTTTTCCCGATGGGAGTGGGGGAAGTGAGTACCTGAATAACAGTGGAATGAGGACAACTTTTTGTGTATACAGTTGTATGTCATTCGAATTTTGAACCAGTCCACATTTGTATTGTATTTGTATTCATAGGATATTATATATTCAAATAAATAAAGGCAAAAATCATAAAAAAAAAATATTCCTGAAGCAGCATGAGATTAGTGCTTCTCCTAGATCCTAGGTCCCTTTCCCCAGCCTTCCTACCCCATCAACAGGACTGCTCAAAGGGGCATTTTTAAATGGAATTTATAAAGATGTGCTCTTGGGCTTACCTTGAGCCCTAAGTAACTAGTTCCACCTGAAAATTTGCCAGAAGTCATCACCACCCACTTCATGCCCGAATCCTAAGAAATGAACTCACACTCTTAAATCAATTACCAAAAAGGAATTTTAGACCTGAGTGGTGATAAACTCAGAGAAGGCGAGAAAAAGGATAGTGACTTCATGACAGTCCTCAGTCTGTTCCTCCCCGTATTTTATCACATCTCTTGATTGTTCATTCTGAATGCAGAAGACTTGGAAAGCCATTTTATGAATGTTCAGACTTCTGGTATTAAAAAAGTCAAAGTGATTAGGTCAATGGCCTGCTTGGGAATGCAATGACTTAGAGGTCAGCTCAACAGCTCACATCTGCTTACCAAACCAAAGAATGCTTTTAAAAAAATGATCACATATCAAATCACCCGGAGAACATATCTTGTGATACTGCTCCATTTAATAGGGAAACTATCATTATTCAGAAGAATCACTGGACTAAACACATCCCACTGTCACAGATCCCAGTGTAGCTGGCAAATTAGTCACAGAAATATACTGTAGATTAAAGTACACCATTTGGTGTGTGTGTGGTAGAACACAGAAGCTATTTTGTTTCACAAGTATAACATGATGGTTTTTATGGGGGAAGCGAAGAATAATTTATCCAGTGGGGGAGGAATGTAATTAGTTTGAATACAGAGTATTAGAATTCGGCCAGGACAATAGGCCAGTCATTGAAGAAAAAAAAAGACTTTATTATGGTTTATGACAAAAATGAAAATAGAGTCCCCTGTAGAAGCTTGTATTCTCATGTGGCTTTTTTTCTCTTTCCTTCAAAAGAGAAAATATGTAACAATACACTGAAGGATTGTATCAGTAATAGCATTTGCTGAGCCTTCTCTGTGTGGGAGGCAGTGCTCGAAACCTTCTCAGTCCTCATAACACTTCTAGGCCAGTCTGTCCCGCCAACCTCCTTTCACAGCCCCCACAAAATGCCTGCTCTTGGTTGCTTTCTCTGTCCTGCTAGTGGTTCAGTTTCAGAAGAACAGAGCTGGGAGGAGACCTGAGCAGGCCAGGAATAGGCTGGCGGTTTGGGCAGGAAAGACCAGAGAACCTGATTACCTGGACTGAGGCCTAAAAGGCAGAATGTGTCCAGGGGGCACAGTCTTCCAGAGAGCTCTGCCCTTGACCTTGCCCATGCCTCATCCTCAGCCCAAAGGTCAAGACAGAGTTCTCCAAAGTCATTATGTGTCCTCCCGCCTTCTGCCTTGGGCTAAGGCTGGTGCTACCAACTTGGGACTAACTACAAAGCTTGTGTTCTTAACCACTGCCAAGTGAGTATCCTTTTGGAGTTTATTAGAAAAATATTTGTATGTTATCTATGAAACACAACTGAAAAAAAGGCAGGGCTAAAGGAGCAAAAAATTTGGGAGTTTTCATCCCTGTGACACTCACTTAGACTTTCCATGAGCGGCAGCTATAGCTTAGCCATTGCGTTAAAACATGTGTTTCATGGTGTTTCATCCAGCACACCGATTCTCCCCATGGTCCAAGCTTCAGCATTCTATCCACAATAATCCATCTCAAACGAGCCCACAGGTAATAACAAGAGAATAAACCCAGGTTGGGTTACTTAACCTGCTGTATTCTTTTAAGGATGGATTAATAATAAAGGAACTAAAAGTCCATCTAGTTAGCATCAAAAATTATCTTCTTATTATCTCAGCAGGGCTTTCTGGTAACCAAGTAAATTGCTAATTCATTTGGATTTACCAAGAGTAAGGGAAGTAGAAATTTAGTCTTTTGTTAGTCTTTTTACAATGAAAGAAAGAAGCTTTTTCAAAATATAGATTTTCTTTCACCATTATTAAAAAAAAAAAAAAAGAGCATCTGCTCTTTGGAAATGATAATGAAAAATTCATCTCCCAGGGATTTGTCAATATCAAATCTCCCTGAGCCCAAAACCATGAAAAATTGCCAATCATAATCCCACTACCAAGGTAATGACCGTTAATATTTTATTGCACTTTTGTATGCTAACATTAGTATTAGCCACTCAATTACAGCTTCCTTTTCACCTAACTTTTAGATAATCATTCTCTCATATTACTGAGAATCTTTGGAGACTTTTTTTTTTAAATAACTACTAGTATTCTATCGTGTAGTTTTACTTTTGGTAACAGCTTTCTTAGAAATTACTTCATTTAGTTTTGTTTTGTTTGGGGCCTTTGATTTTTCATGTTGTTTGGTTTAGCTTATATTTTTACTTTGATGAACGATATTGTCTTTATTTTTCTTATTTGTCCTAAACATAATATTTCATACACAAATAACACTTACATAATATACACATACACATAAAACTTAAGAAGTAGAATAGGGAGTCAAAGGAGCAGACTGTTCCCAAGGTTCTGCTAAATCGTTTGCTAAAACTGTGGACCTACATCTTTACTCAACTTCATAAAAGAAAGAAAAAAAAAAGAAGAAGAAAAACCATGGATCTAGTTTAAACATCATATTCCCATGCCCCTCCCCTACCAGCATGGATTTTAAATATTTGATAACTGAGAAATGTGTTATCCCATTAATATAATTTATACTTATAAGGACAGTAATTTAAATAAATGGAATCATGTCACATTTCCCATTGAAATGTATTAAAATCATTTCATCTGATCATTAAAAATATTTCTTGACTTTCAATGAAGTGTAACGATATAAGTGCGTCTAAGTTTCCTTTATTTTTAAATGCTTAAAATACTTATTTTTAAATGCTTTATCACTATTTTTTCTAAATCAGAGTTGATCTTGAGATGTCTTTGGCTTGGTCCACAGAAAGAGCTGGCTTTTGATTGCAAACCACAATTTGAAATTGAGTTAAAGAGATTTCATTTTATAGCTGAAAACCATATTTTTATGCACCCAAATTCAATGTTTTAATAATTATAGTGGCATTGCATGAGCTAGAATTATGGCTTGTCATCTTCAAAGCTTATCTCAATTTCTTTTTACATTTATGGCACTTCATTTTTATCATACTTCCAGTTTTCCCAAGTATTGCATGCCGTATGCTTTTTTTGGTCAAGTTTAAACCTACTTTTTTGTAGGCTTCTGTACGGATTACACATTACCCTTCAAGATAACTATACTTAAAAACAAAAAGAGAAAACAGGTACGAGGATTACTACCTTAAAGGGAAAATTACTCACTAGGAAAGTATCCACACACCAACTTTAGCAGGATGTGGGATTTTTGCCATTGACGCTTTTCCATTCATGGTCTCACTTGTGAACAGGGTAAGTGAAAGGAGCTGGTTGGTGGTCTGTGCCTGTCCAGTCATTGCTGGGAAACTGTCAGGATTACAATGCTCCTTTGTTGGCTGGCTTGGCAGCGATGCCAGGAGCTGAATGGGCCACAGAGACTGAACTAGTTATGACGATTGCTTGAACAACCAGAAGCCCTCCCCACCTCTTAACCCGGTCACAGTGAGATGACAGCATGGGTGTGGAGACGCTCCCCTTCACCCACCAGGAGGCTGCACCAATGTCCTAATAGAAAATTCTGGCTTCCTGACAATTACGCTCAAATTCAAGAGGAACACCAAACTCATTGGAAACTTGTAAAACAAAGCAAGTAAGCAAGAGAAAATTAATCACAAAATATTGAACTTTAATGACGTGCTAGACTATTCTCACTGAAATGTATGGTGATGGGGGGCTGAGTAGCTAAAAGGAGAGACAGGAAAAGATTGAAAAATGAAATCAGCATGAAACAGAGAAAGAAGCTCCCCTGTGAGGACATTCCAGAGGGAAGCCTGGGGCAGGCAGCCCAAGAGTCTGATCTGGTCAATTTCAGTCACAGTGATACTTTATTTGTTTTTGTCATATGGAATCGCCCAGAGCTCAAATTTTCAGATTAAGATGCAGCCCGTACTGACAGAGGGAAGGAAACTGAAGATTATGAAGCAGGTAGGACAAGAAGATCACGGAATGAAAAATGAGTTGTGTCTCCTCTAAGGGCTTTCTGCTAACCCAGACTCCTGGTTTTATTTTAAAATCCCACTGCCTTTGAAAACACACAGGGTCTTTTCAACAGCAAAAGATCAAATGATGTTAATCAGGCCATGGGGCCTAATCCTTTAATGCAACTGTCTTTGTACGTTATAAACATTCCAGTGCCATCAGCTGGAATGATTTTTATTTTATCTGTTCCTCTTCTTCACCTTCCTCCTCCTTTTCTTCATCCTCTTCTTTCTCTTCCTCCTCCTCCCTCCCTCTCTTTCTCTCTGTGTCTCTGGCTCTCTCTTTAATCTTAAGTTATGCCAATCAGTACAGAATATTCTTTATCCTACCTCCTTTCCAACCTCCAGCAAAGAACAATTGGCTGCTGTGTCTTACACCAAAGAGAGACAAGAAGATGGGCCGGTGCAGCCGTCTCTCCCTTCTCTTCCCCATACGCCTCACACTCTGGCTGCTCCTCTTAGGCTGCATTTTAGTGGAAACACCACATCCCCATACACTGCGTGTAGCGCGGCCTCCGCCAGCTCATCATCTCCGCTTCTCCCCAGCTGTTGGTTCTGCCGGATGGATTCGGTTCCACTCACCACAGAGGTAGATGCATTTACAGCTGCTCTCAATAGCTTATTTGAGCCAATTTTTCCTTCAAGAATACAAGGATCGTAGTTTGAAAGTTTGAAATCTGGGGCATATTTAGCCTGAAGATGCAAAAAGTAGAATAGGGGAGAAGGAAATGTAACAATTGTCTTCAGATATTTGACCCGCCATGCTGATGAAATAGGATGGAGCTTCTATAGGAATATAGAGTCCTTAGAGCAGAGATTCTTCCAGGAGGCTGTGGTGGTAAGTCCAGTCACCTGGGGACTTTTTCAGGTTACAAATGTTTTCTCTCCTGAGATAAGAATGTGCCTGGTAGAGTGCCACTGTTATCAGTGGGAATGTGACCTATGAGTATTAGAATACAAAAAGTTGAGGCACCAACCACGTACACCTAAGGTGGCGGGTTCGAATCCCCAGCCCGGGCCCGCCAAACAACAATGATGGCTGCAACCAAAGCCGGGCTTTGTGGCGGGCGCCTGTGGTCCCAGCTACTTGGGAGGTGGAGGCAGGAGACTCGCTTGAGCCCAGGAGTTGGAGGTTGCTATGAGCTGTGATGCCATGGCACTCTACCCAGGGGGATAGCTTGAGGCTCCGTCTCAAAAAACAAATAAACAAAAAAAAAAAAACAAAAGGCAATCCTGAATTTGCTAAGATGAGTGAAAAAACAGCAGTGGATTTTATTTTTTTAATACTTAGCATAAATGTTTCATATGTTCCTGGAAAATTATATACATTTTTAAAATTCTGTGCCCCCACTCATCATAACTATCTGAAAAATGTATTTATATGTAAACAAAAGTTAGGATAATATATAAAAAATAAACTATATTTTAGGACATGAGATTGGGCTAATATTTTCCTAATGTTAACATTGTCTTTAATATCGTCTATAACAAAAACTATTTTTTAAAGCATTTTTAACTCTAATTGCAAACACCCACCTGATCACTAAGCAAAAGCTGATTTCCTCCTTTATATAACGTATCACAAAGCATATCCACATCATTGTTCAGTCTGGACAGAAAGAAAAAATGTTCTTGAACAGATACTGCCAACTGATCTCGTGCTAAAGAAACATCCTGTTTCAATTTTTTGGCCAGTTCCTCCAGGTTTCCATGAGTTAAAAACAATTCTTTTTTCTTATTCTCTCCTTCTAAAAGTTGATAAAGCCTAAAACATAAAAATAAAAATTATAGGAAAACATTCTCAAGTCATTACAGTTTTCAAAATCACAATCCACTATATGAAGGCATTTGTGGGAATAGCTGAGTAACAACTTATGAACATATTTATGCTGCTAAAATTAAGCAACTGAAATTACTCTAAATATAATACTGTGTCAGTGAAGAAATATATATTGTTACATCTGCATCCCCAGTTTCCCCACCTTTCAAGTTTTAGATTAAAAAATTCTTCTTGACTTTAATTGCCATTAACCTACTTCAAACAAAGTAGGTTATTTCAGAGATACTTCCAGAATATAACTGCAACATAGTAGGAATAGCAATGAATTTGAAACAGAGGACCCAGGTCTGAGTTCTCTATTGTGTGAGACGTAGGGTGAATCAATCTCCACATCTTAATATCTACCTATTTTACAGGATTGTGGTGGAATTAAAAGAGAAAAGCTAAAAATGTAAAAATAAATGTAAGATTAAAACAATGTAAAATACAAAATGTAAACAATAATTACATAAATAGCTATAAATAGTAAACTTTTGCCAATTCAGTCTTGTCCATATTTCATTGCAAATTAAAACTGTGATAAGCCATGAGGTCATTTTAATACTTCAAACAATTGGCAGGACCTGGTGGCACATGCCTGTAGTCCCAGCTACTTGGGAGGCTGAGGTAGAAGGATTGCTTGAGCCCAGGAGTTGGAGTCTGCAGTGAGCAAAGATCATGTCACTGCACTCCAGCCTAGGTGAGAGTCAAACCCTATGTCTTTAAAAAACAAAACAAGGCTCGGCGCCTGTGGCTCAATGGGCTAAGGTGCCAGCCACGTACACCCAAGGTGGTGGGTTCAAATCCCTAGCCTGGGCCCGCCAAACAACAAAGATGGCTGCAACCAAAGAATGGCCGGGCGTTGTGGCAGGCACCTGTGGTCCCAGCTACTTGGGAGGCGGAGGCAGGAGACTCGCTTGAGCCCAGGAGTTGGAGGTTGCTATGAGCTGTGATGCCATGGCACTCTACCCAGGGGGATAGCTTGAGGCTCCTGTCTCCAAAAAAAAACTCCTGAGCTCAAGTGATTCTCCCTCTTCGGCCTCCCAGAATGCTAGGATTATAGGTGCAAGCCACTGTGCCAGGCTTTGAGCTTCCTTTTAAAAATTAAAAATACTATTTTGTCAATATTATTAAAAAGTATACATGTTGGCTCAGTGCCTGTGGCTCAAGTGGCTAAGGCTCCAGCCACGTACACCTGAGCTGGGGGGGTAAAAATTCAGCCTGGGCCCACCAAACAACAATGACGACTGCGGCCAAGAAATAGCCGGGCACTGTGGCAGGCACCTGTAGTCCCAGCTACCTGGGAGGCTGAGGCAAGAGAATCGCTTGAGCCAGGAGTTGGAGGTTGCTGTGAGCTGTGATGTCACAGTACTCTACCCAGGGTGACAGCTTGAGGCTCTGTCTCAAAAAAAAATTGTCAGATTTTTCTGACAATAACAAAAATTTCAAATAACAAAAATTATTTGTTAATTTTAGAAAAATTAACAAAAGGGCAAACTAAATATCAGCCAGAATCTTGCATCCTGTCAACACTGTGGTGTACATATTATTCCAGACCTTTTCCAGATCCAAGTGTGTATGCATGTAATTTAAAAAATAAAAACAGAATAATTAAGTATCTGTATTTGTTTGACATGTTTTCACTCAACAGTGGATGGTAAACATCTTCTCTAACATCTAACATTCTCATACAGCATGAATTTTAACGAGTATATGAGTATAGCACGTTCTGTATTGACATACGAGATGATAGATCCATATTGTTGGAATTATAGGATGGCTCTAGTTTTTCATTGTGGAACATGCTTTTTTGGGGGGAGTTTTTTTGGTTTTTTTGAGACAGAGTCTTACTCTGTCATTCTGGGTAGAGTGCAGGGGCATCATAGCTCACCGCAACCTCAAACTCTTGGGCTCGAGCAATCCTCTTGCCTCAGCTCCCTCATTAGCTGGGATTACAGGGGTGCACCACTACGTTCAGCTAGTTTTTCTATTTTTTTTTAAGAGATGAGGGTCTCGGCTCAGCGCCTGTGGCTCAAGTGGCTAAGTACACCTAAGGTGGTGGGTTCAAATCCCCAGCCCGGGCCTGCCAAACAACAATTATGGCTGCAACCAAAAAATGGCCAGGCGTTGTGGCGGGCGCCTGTAGTCCCAGCTACTTGGGAGGCTGAGGAGACTCGCTTGAGCCCAGGAGTTGGAGGTTGCTGTGAGATATGATGCCATGGCACTCTACCCAGGGGGATAGCTTGAGGCTCCGTCTCAAAAAAAAAAAAAAAA
>CAUYQV010078215.1:0-14162 GCA_963574575.1 Galagoides demidoff
GGATGCCAGGACCATGGATTATAGGTCTTTCTCTGACTCTAGCAGCTCTGCAGTATTTGGGGGTGCGGAAAGTGAGGCCCTAGAAGCCACGCTTCACAGGGCAGAGTGGGAGGGAGCTCCCTGTCCCCGATGGCGCTCCAGCTCCCTCCTTCTCTAGTGCCTTCACCTCATTTGTCAGAGGCTCAGGGCCCAGCAAGTGCTCACTCCCTGGCCTCAGCCAGCCCTCGGAGAATAATCAGGGATTATCATCGCTGAACAAAGCTGTTTTCCACTGCTTTATGTACCAATATGAAGGAGAGGAAACCACCTGTGGCACAGTGGGCAAGGGAGAGCTAATGCCAGTAATTGTGTGTTCTGGAACATGCTGGAAGAAAGGCCTAGTTACCTGGGCAACCTGGAGTGGGGGCAGAGATGGACACACTGTGGGGCTCCTGTCCAGGAGCATCACTTAGGCTAGTCATTTGCTGTGTCCCTGGAAAGCAGAACAGAAAAATTGAAGGATGCACCAAGTAACCGTAGCCCTGGCAGCCGGCTCATCTGGGGTCTGGTTTGTCCAAGTCACTCTGAGCTCATTCAGTATGTTTGGCAATGCAGAGCAGGATGGGTAGGACATCTCTCAAGTCATTCCTGCTGACTCTGGTCACAGACACAGAGCTGCACTTGGGGAGTGGCGGAGAAAGGATCAGCTCCTGGAACAGGTGGAGGGGGTTGGGATGTGGGGGTTGGGGGAGGCCTCTGCCCTGCCAGTCACTGCATCCACCCACAGCTACCACCTTCGTTTTCTTTCTGTACCTCTGTGAGGTTTGTCTGCATGGTCTTTATGGTTTGTGACAGCTGTAGAATTCTGTGACTTAAGGCATCACTGAGATGCAGACAGAAAGAAAGTGCAGTAAGACTCACCCAGTGGCTCCAACCAGGGCAATTGCAATCAAAGTTCTCAGGCTTTTCAAGGAGATACCCCAAGATGTGTGCATTACAGAAAGCCATACAGTAAGACCCTCTGGCTAGAGGATTTTTCCATCTACCTTATCTTGGTAACAGGGAATAGAATCTGGACTTGAAGCAAGTGAATGGTTTGTGGGTGGACCTGGCTGTAAGGGCCCTGCTGGGAGTCTGTGGCAGGTGTGGAAGGTGCAGAGGCAGGTCTTTGGGCTGACAGAGTTGCCAGGGGCCTAAAGGCCATGAATAGCCATGTCTCTAGTCATTCCTAGAGACCTGAGCATGAAGGAGGTCTCTATGTTTGCAGAAAAATAGAAACATGGTGCAAGGTGCTTTAGCCATGATATAATTTGGACACCAAGACCACCTTCAAAGCCTGTGCTTGGCTATTGCTGCATCACATATTCTCCACGTGGCTGTGCTGACACCTTCTCTGTGATGCTACCTCTTCCATGACTCTGTCCTCCTGTCAATGGTGACACACCCACTGAATAGGACAGGTGAAGGCCTGAACAAGCCCCACTGAACATATCAAATTACTATGATTGCCTTGCTACCCAAAGTACCTAAAGATTAAATTAGCTGTGGGAAATATTACTTTTATGACAACTGAAAATTTGGCAAAGAAAATCATCCATGGGGTCTAATAACTTTTGCAAAGGGGGACCCAAAAAGGATGCTTAGGCAATAACAAGGCAGAAGCAAAACCAGATCTACTCATGAACACTTAAACTATATTCTACATTCTTTGATGAAGGAAAACTTGGATCTCCTTCCTCTTCTTTTTTGAGGTTTCCTTTTTTCTGAAAAATAATTGTAAGATTAGCTCACAGCTTTGGAGGTCTCTTCCTCTGTCATTTAATGTGTGCATATGTGTGCGGTGTACATGCATGTGGGGGTGCGCGTCCCAACTTCATTCTGATCTAAGTCATGGACCATTAATAATGTCTGACTGCAAATCTAAGGAGCCACTAAATATTATGCTATTTATAAGTAATCTGTTGCCCAAGGCATTGAGCTACTTAATGAAACCTCGAATTAATGTGTAACTTAAGAAATAGATCATTCTACAAATATAGACTACCAGAAGCATAATTTAAACAGCTCTATTTACTTCACTACTTGGATGAGGGCAAAAGAAGGAGAAAATGAATACAAATAATAATAAATAGAGTGTATGGAGCTGAGCATTGTGCAAATTACTTTATATATGTCACCTCCTATGATTATAAGAACCCTCTAACAGAGATATTGTTACTATTCCCATTTTTCAGATAAAGATGCTGAGACTTGGAAAGATTAATATTACTAGCCCAAGGTCATGGAGCAGAATTCAAATCCACGTGTGCGTGACTGACTCATAACTACTAGATACTGCGACTCTGGGGTTGAGAGAATGAGGTGAAGGGTGGGTATACGTATGTACTAGGATAGTAATTGATTTGCCTAAATGCAAATATAGATTTTGTTTGCTCGACAGACTGATACTGACTGGTCCAAAAATGCAATGGGTAAAGGTAAAATTGAGGAGAGCTAAGTCAGTTTTATGGCAAAGACCTTGGGAGAGAGAGATGAGCAAGCTGAGCTCGAATGACCTGTTCAGCAGCCAGAAGGGCATGGGGAGGGCCTGGTTCAGGGCATTCTAAGTGGACATGTGGTTTCTAAAGGGTGTCCACGCCAGGCACACTAACACTGTCTTGTTGCCTTGCACCAGGGCCGCACGGTGAGTGTGATCCATGCAGCCGTTTAGGGAGGGCTGCGTCCCCCCAGCATTCGGCTCCATCACCTGGGATAAAACACACAGAAGCTCTGTTCTGGGGCCTCAAACGCTTCCTGATCACTCTGACAGGTCCATGATCACACACACAGCCTGGAGTGAGTCCTGCCTGTCTGGCCAGTGCACAGCCAAAGATGTCAGGGGCTCACTGGAGGGACAAGTTCGTGGGAGGCTAGGACACAGAGAGGAGCCTGGGAAAAGGGGAGGCACGTGAAACGGGTGTGGAAAATGGCCAGGATTTAATAGGAGTCCAAATCTTGCTACAGAAACAAGTCACTCAGAAGCTCCTGTCTCTGTGTCACATTCCTCAGCAGACCATGCACTCATCCCAGGACATTTAGTGGAAACCCTCAAGATGCAGGCCCCTTGAGGAAAGCGGGGCCACAGTCATTACTCCCAGGCTTGACCCCTGGTCAGCGACATAGCAGGCTGGAGTCCAGCTCTCTTAGTTCCTGCAGTGGATAATTCCTTTTCTTCTCCGTGGGATAAATCTAGCCAAGCACTCACCATGTGGTCACCACCATCATTTGATTCTGTGGTGTGGAGAGCTGAGCTGAAACAGCCCCAGGACAGAGAAGTTCCTTCTGAGGAGAACCCAGAGGCCCTTGTTTACTCAGAACCAGAGGCGACAGACTAACTTCTGGATTCTGGAGCCCTAGAAGCCTCTGGTGACTCGGAGGTTCTAAAATCTCAAGTCTGCAGGGAGAGAGGAAACTCAGATGAAAGGAACTGGCTCCTCGTTAGAGACACCCCACTGCCTGTCTCTTGAGTAAGAAGTGCCCTCTCTCCTTTCAGTGGCTGACGGCTCTTCCAGGCCCCTATGAGCGTCCTGGGAACTGTCCAGCTAACAGTCTGCTGAACTACCGGGGCAGCTGCCCCACCAGAGTCTGTCCTGCTGCAGACGGGCCCGTGACTAGTCAGCTGGAGACCCGTGCATGGAGTGGGGCACCACGCTGGGGCCCTGGAGAGAGCCGTTGCCCCATTGCCATGTTTGACCTGTAAGCATTTGCATTCCTTACGTTCATGGTTGGTTAATTTAAAATAAGCCCAAGGGCCTAAGGAGGCCCACAGTGGGGTGGGAAGGTCTCCCTGATGCCAGGAGATTTCAGGTTTCAGACTAAAGCAATATTAAAGGGATAGATTGTTCAAGCACCTTCTGTTGTAGATGGGAACTAAGAGTCACTGAGAGGGACAGGGGTAACCCTATGGTCACAAAGCTAGTTCACAGAGTGGCCCTGGGTCAGATCTTGTCCCTACTGTAGTCCACTCTCTATGGATAGTGGTCAGTACATCTTTAGACATAAACAGTTTACAGCAGCAGCCAGTGGATGGCGTCCTTCTGTACTGTTATCTCATTTTAACAATGTTGAGTGTTGAATATATCCCAGCGCCTGACCTAAGGGTTTCATATATATTGTCTAAGCCCTTTAGTCCTCTCAAAAATCCTGTGAGCCTGGAATGTGCATCATCCCCATTTCCCAGATGGAGAAATGGAGGCACAGAGAGGTTAAGTGGTTTCCCCATAGTTGGTCGGAAGAGGGGCTTGGACACAGGCAGTGTGACTCCAAGGACCCCTCCTGACCGCTGCATGCATGGCCTCCTCAGAAATCTTTGCTTAAAGGGCCATAGTGCACACTTGAGCTTTTATACTTGCCAAGAGTGAAAGGAATGGAGATGGGAAAGAATTCTGTGAAGGTGAAGATGGTAAGAGGTCTCAAGTGTCCATCTGGAAAGTTTAGCTTTGGATACTTTTAGTGAGAGTGTCCTTGAAAGACAGATAATGCCCCATCTCAAATAGGGCAAACACCATAGCTCAGTAGATTCTGAGAATTTTAGGCTCAGCTTTTCTTAGCAGCTGCGCTCATGTGCCCCATACCCTGGCAGTGAAGGATGCTCAAGTGTTTGTGCCCTGGCTGCCCTGCTGGGACAATGCCTCCGGAGTTAGCAGGAGGCTCCCAGGAAGGCAAAAGAGGGTCCTCTTTGCCTACAGAAGAAAATTGACCACATACTAGTAACCATTTGAGTTGAGTGATGGTGACATCCAGTTCACTTAGCATTCTGTCTGCTTTTCTACATCTTTGAAATTTCCCTTGGTAAGAGTTTTTTAATATAAACAAAAGAAGTTTATTTATATTAAAACTCCTGAGGAGTCAACTCCTCAGGAAAATGCTGAGGTTTGGATTTAGGAAGGTCTGTGTGCCTGGCAGTTGAGAAGGAGGATCCAGGTAGCGTAGGCAAGAGTGCTTTCTGGTGCAAGGCTGGAAATGTTCTCTTAACCAACTAATGCCCCCGCTTTCCCCAAAACATGCTGATGGCTGCCCATGGCACACGGAATGTGCACAGCCAATAGGTTACTCTCTGGAACAGGGGCCTGAAAACTCTACCCTTATTTAGTCCAAAAGCCAAATTTGGTTTCCTTTGACACCAGCGTTCATTTCTGTGTAGTCTGTGGCTGCTTTCTCACTGTAATGAGAGTTAAGCGTTGTTACAGAGGCCATATGGATGACGAAAGCCAAAAATAAGTATTTTTTGCCAGCTAAATTGTATGTGTACTAATCAATTATATCTGGTTCCAAAACTATTTATGTCCTTTGTATTCAATATTATAAAGACTATATTATTTAATTGAATGGTATAAAGATCAATTAAATAAGAATGTAAAAATAGCATGTTATTTCTATGAAAATTAGGTTAAATCCTTGGAAAGACTCAATAAGCCCAACTCAATAAAAACAATGGTCATTGAATCAAGTATGAGTGAGTGAGCAATATAAGGTTGGAGTTGGTGTCATTGCACAAACCTAGAATGACTTTGCATTCAGGGAATTCTGCAAACATCTTTGAAGATCATGCTAAGGAAATAAAAACTAGAAATTATAGACAATGTCCAACAGGTGTGGTTTATCTATGAAAAATGATGTAGAACTCCACAGCACAAAAGGCCTTAGCCCTACATCAAAATATGGTAGAATCTCTGTAGTAAGTTGACCACCCAAGGGACTGTAACAAACTGGTGGACATATGGAAATGGTCAATATAAGGAACTAGACCTACTGTGCTGATATGTACATGTGGGGTGCATGTTCAGTCTATGAAAATTAGGTCCACTTAAGGAGGAGGTCAATGTAAAGGGGTGGTCAACTGTGGAGGTTCTACTGTATTGGGAAATAAAGGTACACCTGTATTTTGAAAGTAAACCAAAAAGTTTAAGGAATACACACATGCATGTGGTTTTCAAAACATGTTTTATGAATCTCTACTTGGGCCAGTTTTAAAAAATAGTCCAATTACCAATTCCAGTAATGTCAGATATGAGAGTTTATCCTGCAACAGAAAACAGAAAAGGATGCTTCCCTTCATGTCACTCTGCTTTTTTTCCCCCATCTCCCCTTTTCTCCCCCTCTCAAAATGCACCCAAGAAAGCAGAGCAGGGATAAAGGAGCCCTGCCTTGGTGCTGGCCTTCCCAGGGCTCCAAGAACCTGGGATAGAAGTGGCAGGTTGTGGAGGCTGTGTTACCCTGAGCAAATAGAGAATTGTTGAGCAGGTAAGTAACGATGTCAAGCATAATGGGAGCCAGTTCTCTTACTGTCTGAAGAGAGATTTAGAAACACGAGACTAGGGAAGACTAGAAAGGAACCCATGCCCTGGGGGTTGGAATAGAATTAGAAGTATCAGATGAACTCTTAGGTTTTTTAATACAATGACACAAGCAGTCATGTAAAGAGGTACCGACACATTCATAGGGACATATTGATGTACACACAAATGTTCTCTGAGAGAATCAGGACCTAATGACATCCCAGCAGCAATGAACACACCTATCGTACAAACCTTTAGAGTACAACCTATCAAATACAGTAGGAATCAATCAGTCTGTGTTAATAGCAATAAACACATACACTGTGGGATGGGGGAGGGTCTTCCTTATAAGAGAATGCAGCTCATGGAAGTAGAGGGATGGAGAGCAATAGACACCATTTGATAAACATCAAGGCAGTAGGTTGGTACAAGCAGGAGCTGTAAGGCTGGTGGGGGTGGGTTTGATGAGGAACAGAATGTTAGCATAATATCAGACTATCTCCTCACAAAATACTAATCAAATACAGAGGACATGTGATGACTTTACTGTGGAGAAACATGGTAGACACCAGCGTGATGATGGTAAACCTGTCACCCACAGTGGGGTAGGAGGACTTAGAGTGTCCCCTGGGGAAGCCCAGAGAAGAGCATAGTCTGGCAGGAGCAAATACTAGAGGGACGGGGGTGGAGGGGTGAGATCAACTTGGGGAATGAAAGACCTGGGCTCTCAAAACTCTCCAGGCGACCAGGTACAGCAGCTCATACCTGTAATCCTAGCACTCCAGGAGGCCTAGCACTCTGGGAGGCTGAGGCCTGAGCTCAGGAGTTCAAGACCAGCCTAAGCCAGAGTTATTTTCTATTAAAAATAGCCAGGTGCTCTGGTGGGTACCTATAGTACCAGCTACTTGGGAGACCGAGGCAAGAGAATCACTTAAGCCCAAGAGTTTGAGGTTGCTGTGAGCTGTGATGCCATAGCACTCTACCAACGGTGACATGGTGGGACTCTGTCTCCAAACAAACAAACAAACTCTCCAGGCAAGAGACATAGGGAAAATCCAAGCAGTTGCTCCAGATGGAAAGGGGGTGAGGGGATAGGACAGCTAAATATAATGTGTGATCCTGAATCAGATCCTGGTGCCCCACCACCTCAAAAAGACAGAGTTGATGAAATTTGAATGAGATCTGTGAATTAGATGAGAGAGATTTGTATTGGCATTAATTTCCTGATTGGGAGGAATCAATCTAATGCAGGAAACTGTCTTCATGTTGGCAGAACTGTACACTGGAGTATTTAGGGGTTATGGGATGGAGAGAAGAAGAAAGAGAGAGGGGGGTGGGTGCAGCAAGGCAGTAAAATGTTAACCACTGGAGAACGTGAGTGTGGACTATGAAGAAGAAGCTCTTTGTTCTTAACAACTTTTACGAAGGTCCAAGACTTTCAAAAAATACTCAGTTACTAAAACTTGTAAAATAAAATAAGAGTAATTTACTGGTTGGCAAAAAAGTAAAAATTCCAGGCATGGTTTGATCAGGGGACCAGCTCACTTTTTGCCACACTCTCAGCTCTGCCCTGATGTTCTCCTCAGGATGATTTCCTCTTGATCTCAATTAAGGTGGCTTCCAGCAGCAGGAAAATAGACCTTCAAACTTCAGCAAGGGGAATGAGTTGCATTGATTGGATTAGTATAGTCTGGGCTCATTTGGATGCTGGATGTTTGTGAATGTAACATGTTGTTACATCATGGAGAAGGGTAGCTTCTCAAAGGAAAACATGCACGATTTGGAAAGAGGGAATCAACCTAGGCACTTGGCTAATAAAAGTACAGCACACAGCTATGTAGAGCATAGATAGATGCCCAAGGGGGATTAGTATAGGTTCAAAGAAGGTGAGAAAACAATGTCACCAAAATGATTGAAATTCTCCTCCAGGAAAATTTAAATTATTCAAGACAATGAAAAGATAAGCCACAGACTGGGAAAAAAAGATTTGCAAAAGACATATCTGATATAAGATTGTTATCTAAAATATGCAAAAATCTTCTAAACTTAACAATAAGAAAATGAACAACCCAATTAAAAATGGACAAAAGATCTGAACACCACACCGAAGATATAAAGATGGAAAATAAACATATGGAAAGATGTTCATCATCATATACCATTAGAGAATTGCAAATTAAAACAATGAAATACTGCTATACATCTATTAAAACGTTTAAGTCATTGACAACACTAAATGTTGGCAAGGTGATGGAGCAACAGGAACTCATTGTTTTGGAGGAAAGCAAAATGGCACAGCCACTTTGGAAGATAGTTTGGCAGTTTCTTACAAAACTAAATATAGTCATACCATATGTCCCAGCAATCTTGATATTTACCCAAATGAACTGAAAAGTTATGTCCACACAAAAACTTGCACATGGATGTTTATAACAGGTTTATTCATAGTTGCCAAAACTTGGAAGCAGCCAAGATGTTATTCAGTAGGTGACTTGATAAGCAAACCATAATACATTTATCCTATAAGGGTACGTGTGAATCTCTCTAAATGTAGAATATAAATGTCTTTTTTTTTTTTTGAGACAGAGCCTCAAGCTGTCCCCCTGGATAGAGTGCCACGGCATCACAGCTCACAGCAACCTCCATCTCCTGGGCTCAAGCAAGTCTCCTGCCTCCGCCTCCCAAGTAGCTGGGACCACAGGCACCCACCACAACGTCTGGCCATTTTTTTTTTGGTTGCAGCCATCATGGTTGTTTGGCGGGCCTGGACTGGATTTGAACCCACCACCTTAGGTGTATGTGGCTGGCACCTTAGGTGTATGTGGCTGGCGCCTTAGACACTTGAGCCACAGGCGCTGAGCCAAATATAAATGTCTTAATACAATAACTAAGAAAATGACATGAAGGCTATGTTAACCACTTGGATGAAAGTATTTCCAATTGTAAATAGCAACAGCACTCTGTACCCCATGATAGCATTAATGTACACAGATATGATTTAATAAAAAAAAAAAACTAAAAAAAAAAGAAATATTCAGGGCTTAAAAAACAAAAGAGCAACCAACCCATGAAAAAAACAAGAAGAAAATTTAAAGGTATATTACTAAGTAAAAAAAACCAATCCCAAAAGGCCACTGGCTGTATGATTCCAACTATATGCCATTCTGGAAAAGGTGAAACTACGGAGACATTGCAAATATCAATGATGGACAGGGCTTGCGAATTGGGAGGAGGGAGGAATAAACAGATGGAGCACAGAGGACTTTCCGCGCAGTGAAACAACCCCGGATGATACTGTAATAGTGACTACATTTCACCATATATTTGTCCAAAGCCACAGAATGAGCAACACGGAGAGGGAACTGTAATCAAATGAAGCCTCAGGGTGACGTGACTGTGACATGTTGCTATAGGTAGTGGGGAGGTGGTATGTGTGGGGTGAGGGGTGGGGGTGCATGAGAACTCTGTGTACTTTCCAAGCAATTTTGATGTGAACTTAAGACTGTCCTAAAAAATAAAATCAATTAATATATATTTCCCCGAAAAGTAATTTGAGAGAGAGTCAAAGATCTCTATTCAAAAACACAGCTGCACCAGAATTTGTTCACAGGCCAATTCTACTAAACTTGTATGGAAGACACAATCCCTGTGTAATATAAACTGTTCCACAACCAAACAGTGATAAAAATCTTCCTGCCTCTTTGTATAACTCTTACACGCAAAGATCTTAAATTACATATTAGCATAGTGACTTTGGCTGCTGAATTAAAAGAAAAAAATGCTTCATCCTGACCAGTATGGTTTGTCTTAGCCATGCAAGGAATATGCGAGATTGACACAGAGGAAACTCTAAAACTAGATTGAAGGACACAGAAGTCCTGAATAAATGGAGGGACATCCAATACCCTGTGGTAGGAAGACTCAATTGGGTAAAGATGTTGTTTCTTCCCAAAGCAATTTATTAGCCTATAAATGCAATACTAATCAAAACACCAACAAGATTTTTAGAAAAACTTGATAAGGTTGCTGTTTCAAAGTTCATCTGGATTAGAAAATGTGGGAGGATAACAACATCAATTTTGAAAAAGAATAATAATCGAGAAACATGTTTTAACTACTATCTATCAAAATGTATTTTAAAGTTAAGTAACTATGGCTTGGTGCCTATAGTTCAAGCGGCTAAGGCACCAGCCACATACACCAGAGCTGGCGGGTTTGAATCCAACCCGGGCCTGCCAAACAACAATGATAACTACAACCAAAAAATAGCTGGGCGTTGTGGCAGGCGCCTGTAGTCCCAGCTACTTGGGAGGTAGAGGCAAGAGAATCACTTAAGCCCAGGAGTTGGAGGTTGCTATGAGCTGTGATGCCACAGCACTCCACCCAGGGCGACAGCTTGAGGCTCTGCCTCAAAAAATAAATAAATAAAGTTAAGTAACTAAATACTGAGGTATTGGTGCAAGAACAGTTAAATCATTCAATGAAACAGAATAAAGCACAGAAATAAACCTGATTACTAAAATAGTCTTTTACCCAATAAATATTTATTGATTATGTATCAACACTGTTCCAGGCACCAGTGATACAAGGGTAAACAAAACAGATAATGTCCTTGCCTTCTTGGAACTTACATGTAGACAGATGACAAATGTAGGGTGTACGAGAGAAATGAATCAAGAATGCTAACCAGGTTTGGGGCTTAACCACCAGAGAGCAGAGCTTTTATTCACTGAGACAGGGAAGACTTTGAGAGGAGCAGAGAGGAGGGAGTGCATTAATTTTATTTGGGTCCTTTTGTTGGCAACGTCTCCTAGACATCCAGGAGGGTGTGTTCAATGGGAAGTTGGGCATATGGATCTGGAATTAGGTGAAAGTATGGGCTGGAGATATTAACTTGGGTGTCCGTCCACATGTAAATGTTATTTAAGCCCATAAACTGGCTGGGAACACAGAGAGAGGGTAGACAGAGATGAGAAGGGCTGAGCCTTAGACCCTCCACGTGTAAGCAGACAGGAAGCAGGCGAAAATGAATGAAGGAGTTGGGGAAGGAGCCCCAGTGAAGTAGAAGGGAACCCGGGAAGGAGTCAGTCCTGGGAGCAAGGGATGACAGTGGCTCAAGGGGAGAGGGTCACCTGCTCCATCAAGCGCTGCTGAGCAGCTGATGGCCATTGGATTCAGTACAGTGTTTGCAAAACACACACCAGCATCCTGGGGACTGAGCCACGACAACTTCCGGATACGGGGGTAGGAGAGAGGGAATTAATGGGTGGGGGATTAGCTTCATACATCACACCCTACTTTTTTTATTAAGCAAAAAAGAGCTCTGAAGCAAATAGGGTGAAATTGTATGTATTTACTTTCAAATCTGAGTATTGGGTTCATGAGTATTAGTTATATTATTTCCTCCATTTTTCTATGCAGTTAAAACGTTATATAATAAAAGATTAAACAGCCACTTATAACTAAATATTTGAAACATATATGCATAAAGTATATTTAGAAGGAAGCCCAACAAACTGGCTAATGGTTGCCCTTGGCAGTTCTGCACCCATTGTGAATTTTACGGGACCTAGGCATTTTTGCCACCAAAATGTGGAAACAGCCTAAATGCCCCCCAACCTGGGAATGGATTAACAAGCTGTGCTTTTTGTATACCATGGAATACTATTCAGCCATTTAAAAAATGGTGAATTTACAGCCTTTGTGTTAACGTGGATGGAAGTGGAACACGTTATTCTTAGTAAAGCATCACAAGAATGGAGAAGCATGAATCCTATGTATTCAATTTTGATATGATGACAATTAATGACAATGACATGGTGGGGTGGGGGAGGGGAGAGCAGAGAGCAAGAAGGAGGGGGGTGGAGGAAAGGAAGAGCAGGGAGAGGGAAGGAGGGAGGTGGTGGGATCTCAGTGACACACCTTTTGGGGGCAAGACACAATTATAAGAGGGACTTTACCTATCGGTGTAACCTGGTTTCTTGTACCCTCAATGAATCCCCAACAATAAAAAAAAAAAAAAGAAAGAAAGAAAATATTAAGGCTGGGGGTAGTAGCTCATGCCTGTAATCCCAGCACTTGGGAGGCCAAGGCAGGAGGATTTCTTGAGCTCAGGAGTTCAAGACCAGCCTGATGAAGAGCGAGACCCCCCCATCTCTAAAAATTAGCTGGGTATGTGGCAGGTGCCTATAGTCCCAGCTACTTGGGAGGCTGAGGCAAGAGAATCACTTAAGCCCAAGAGTTTGAGGTTGCTGTGAGTTGTGATGCCATAGCACGCTACTGAGGGTGACTCTGTCTAAAAAAAAAAAAAAAGGAAGGAAGGAAGGAAGGAAAGAAAGAAGGAAAGAAAGAAAGAAAGAAGAAAAGAAGAAGAAAATATCAAAAATTATACACATACTTTGTAACTGCCTTGGTATAAAGACAAGTATGACCCAGGCTGCATTCATCATTGTACATTCTTTATGAATTTATTCATTTTTTTCTTCTGATTTAAATAATTTAAAATGAAAACATTTGGGGGCCCCGGAAAGTGAGGTGGCATATATGCAGTACCTGAGTGGCTGGTGTACATGCCACCATGGGATCAGCAACTGGTTGTGGGCCAGGGCACTTCCTTTTTCCTCCGTATCTTTTATTACATCTAAATTTCTAAAATCATGTACATGGATTCCTTTTTTAAAAGGAGACAAAGCCTACAAATGAGTAAGTAAAACAAAAAATGACCTAATATAAGACTGGGCAAAGATAGAAAGAAAATTAGCAGCTGAGTAAACACAAATAGCCGGAAGCAATGGAAAGTGCTCAGCTGCAGGATGGTCAGGGCTATGCAAATCACGCAATGAAGAGGGTGAGTTTCTAACTGGCAAAAATGAAAACCACTGCTACTATAGGGTGTGGACATGGAGTGGGGAATGGCCACTTCACGGTGTGGAGAAAGTGGGAATTGGTTTAGTCTTTCAGGAAAGCAATTGATTGGTGTTCATCCACACATATAATGCAAATACCCTTTAGCTGGGAACGTTTTTTTCAAGATATAAAATGTTTTCCTATACACAAAAAATGCATGCACAGGTATATGCATTGCAGCATCGATCATTTGAGTAGAAAACTGGAAATAACCTAAATGTCCATAAATAGGAGAATGCTAAGTCGTAGTGTCTACATCCTGCAGAAAGCGTTAAGGAGTCATTTCAAGTGATGAGACGGACCGATGTCTGCCCCACAGAAAGGCTACCGCATTGCCTTGTGGAAGGACCAAATGCAGAGTCATGTGCAAGTGTGAGCCTGCCTGTCCTCAGATGTGTGTGTGCAGAGATGCCATCTGGAAGGATCCCACTTTGGGTAACGCATATCTCTGGAGGGGAGATTGAGGGGAAGATGGAGGGGATGAGAAGGAGGTTTTTACTCTAGGTTCTTTGTGATTCCATAATGCTGGACTTTTAACAGAGGGAAAATGTTCGTTTAATACTTAACAATTTTTTTAAGCAATTAAAAAGCTAAACATAAGGGCTGGGCGTGGTGGCTTATGCCTGTACTCCTAGCACTCTGGGGAGGCCCAGGCAGGCAGATTGCCTCAGCTCAGAAGTTGGAGACCAGCCTGAGCAAGAGTGAGACCTTGTCTTTAAAAATAGCTGGGTGCTGTGGCAGACGCTTGTAGTCCCACTTACTTGGAAGGCTGAGGCAAGAGAATGGCGGAAGCCCAGAAGTTTGACATTGCTGTGAGCTATGACACCATGGTACTCTACCAAGGGTGGCAAAGTGACACTGTGTCTCAAAAAAAGAAAAAGAGAGAGAGAAAGACACAAATTGTAGAGCAATTAGGTATAGTGTGACATCTTTTAAGTTTTGAAAGTGTGGAAATATATA